>JBAMYA010000011.1:7369165-7390041 GCA_037176975.1 Arrhamphus sclerolepis | reverse complement strand
TTTGCGCTTCCTCTTCTTTGAGTTGTTTTTTTTTTGTTTTTTTTTTTTTTTTTTTTTTTTTTTTTTTTTTTTTTTTTTTGTTTCTTTGTTTTATTATAATCCCAACAATTTCAGCTTTGCTGATGTCTTTCCCTCTTGGCCTTGTGTTCACATACACAATTTTCCAGACCTGCAAAATGTGAAAATGTCTGCTTTTACAGAAGTCTTCACAGCTGGTGATGATCAATCATGATTAACAGCCAAATCTTAACGATCAGTGTGAGAGGATTTAGAGGATTTAAAAACAAAAAATCTGATTAAGTTACTTCGACTTCACTGTTGAATAAATAATGTCATGGTGAAATAAATCTAAACATATATATTCATGTGATGTGTTTGCCTAATAGTAAAACCTACTATGACAAAAGGATTTTTATTACGTTTTACTTGAAGAAGTACTGAGTTAAAACGACTATAACTTTCACACACAGCCGTATATTCACTGACTGAGCGTTGACATGCTGTATCAGTTGTCCCATTGCACTCATGCTTTCTATCTTTTCAAGCCTCAGCTCCACCTGCTTTTATTGCACTGAAATGTAAACACTTGAACTGAGAGATGTATTTAAAAGTGTTAATTGTGCTGCATTCGGTTGATTTTTACCACAGAATATATATATCACTTTACTGATGTTCGTCATTCGCAGCTTTCACGTCCTGCCTGCTAGATGAGACCACAGGACAGCACGATTGTCTGGAAATGAATGTATAACCCCTGTAATCACAGTTAAAATAATGTTATCTGCTTAAAAGATTAAAAGGATGTAGGTAAATGAATAGTGCCAGTCATCGTCAGTCACTGATAATAACTATGCTGTTGTGTAACTGTTTAAAATGTAAATAACAATGAAATTAAATATTTACAAGTCTTATAAACACATATTTTACATGAGGGATGTCAAACTGTTTCATCCTGGGTTGCAGCATCACCATGGTTACCATCAAAGATTATTGTTTACTTTCTCAACCAGTTGTGTTGTCAGATTTCCCGCTAGCTCCTGGATTTGGTCTACGATGGTGTTTCAGACGCTAAGATCCTGTTTCACCAGAATATGCTGTCAAAATTGCAACTTTTGGTCCTAAAACAGGAATTTTTGTTGTTGTTTTTATAAACAAAAAACAAACAGTCATTTTCAAAAATCACAGCTTTTTTCCTGAACCACAAATCTTTGCAGTAAAATCACACTATTTCAAAAAGTGACTTTCCCTGTGTAAAATAAACAAATAAACATCAACAAACAAAAGAAAAAAACTGCTTTTTTTTGTTGTGAAATTGCGACTTTTGAAGTATGAAGAGTTTTTACTCTCGATCCAAGACTTTTCTCAAACAATCACAACTTTTTCTCATAAAATCACACTCAAAATCTTAACTAAAAATATTTTTAAACATTTTTTTTGTAAAAACAACAACAATAAAATATCGAAATATCGCGTTTTCAGTTAAAACAAACAAACAAACAAAAAACCCAGCAACTTTATGTTGTAATATTGCATGTTCTTCAAGATCAAGACTTTTTGTCTTAAAAACAAAACCAAGCTGCTGGGCAACAGCACGGCCCGTCTGACCAGAAGCCTCACAGCCAAAGAAGCCAAACTAAACTGGAGCTAGCTCAGCTGAAGGAGCGAAGCTGTTTCTTAAAAATCATTCCAGGATTATTCCAACTGGAATTCTGCTGTGACCTGCAGTCAATCAGCCTGGTAGCTCGATCTCTGATATTAAATTACGTTTGTGGCTACCAGGCAACAACCATCCCACTTCAGGGTTAAAGCTCATCCATGAAATGAATTTTACTGCAGTTCCTCCACTGACCACTAGGTGCTGGCTCCAAAACAGAGCAAATCTCCATTGACCTCCATGTTAAAAGTGCCAACTCTGCAGCAGAATTCAACGTATCTACAGCCTGGTTTTTTTCCATCTGTGGTTACATTTTACATCCATGACAACTGTGCAGGGGGTGAATTTTTTTGTACCACATCAGATAAATTTACATTAAGCAATAAAGCTGACCAGTCAGATGCCTGTGTGATTTGAGAAAAATGGGCTTCAGAGGCTCTGGGTCACATGACTGATTGTTTGCCCAGTATTTTACAGTCAGTGATTTAAAGTTAACAGGAAGAAGGTGCAGGAGCTTTATTTTCATTCTGTTAAGGTCTTCGAGACGCTGTCATTAGGGAAGGAGGCTTCTTTTAGAGACATTTGACAAGATTGTGCCTAAAAGAAGGATCAGTACCAACTAACTGTGGCCAAACTTCAAATGAGGGAAATGTTATAATGTTACAAGTAAATCAGTTTAATGTGTGGTGAGATGCTCTCTCACAGCTGGAACTCTATATTCTTTCATACGGTAATAACATGCTTCTTGGGTTTTTAATATACAAGACACTTGTGCATCTGGAACCACATGCTACATAAAAAGAGGATGAAATTCTTGTTAAAAAGGGAACTCTGGCAGTTATTATTGCAATAATTTGACCAAAGCATGGAACAAAGATTGAATTAAGACTTCAGGAAACATGTCCCTGTATCTGATCCGATCTCTTTCAAGTGATGTCATAAGATGTCACTGAAACTGATCCTTTCTGATAGTGAAATCAAGGTTCTCCGTTTTCTCACCAGTGGTGTCAGACGTGTCCAGTAACAACATTAATAATGATTGTGTTTAAATGGAAGTTCAGCTTCCTGGTTTTGTATCTTACCCTGGTTGCGTTTATGATGCGGCATGAACACGACTCTGTCAGAGTTTGGGTTTCTGCTCTTTTCTGTCCTCATTTCTCGTAATCTCCCACTCAAAAGCATAATGAGCGTACTTCTTGCTACAGTCACTACAGTGCAGCATGTAGTGCCTTTTTAAAGCCATTCCACGTAGCAGTTCACGTGGGGCAGCATATCACGAGAAAACCATCCCCGCTCTTTACACGGTACAGTCAGCGGTTGTACCTGAACCCACACAGAACCTGCTTTTTTTACGTCACAAGATTCAAAGGCCAGAAAGCTTTGTCTCATCTAGAAACACGTACGCTGACGAGCCTCCATGACTTACTCAGCTGTAGATCCACACAGACGGATACTCCAGCAATAAAGAAACTTCAGATAGTAACACTCTGCTCCCCGCTCAGTCCAAATGAACCTGATGAACACCTTATACCATCTTGTGCTCTGGCAGAAATGTTAAGAGGACTGTGTCTCCGAAAGCGTTCGCCAAAAGACCGTTGGAACCACAAACGAACAGAAACTTTAGTGTAAAGAAGCTGGTTGGACAGTGAAGGATGATCATGGGAAACGCTGAGTGCCTTTACATCCATCAGCATGTCTAAAACCGCACAACACGCTTCACAAGAGCGCCGCTGCTTAATGGCGGCAACGCTATTCCTCGTGGTTGTCAGCGCAAACCGCCAAACTCATCAGCCGGAGGAATGCACCTCTTTTGAAGCCGTCTGGATGTTTACTTGATCACGCTGTACTTTTATCTTGTATTGATAGATGCAAACAAGAACTGCTATTTAAAAACATATGAAGTGCATTTCTGTATATTTGTGTACTTTTTCTTGTTGATTTCAAAAGTGAAATGTGACTTTCTGAAGTATTCAGTTTCATCACCTTTCGTAGTGCTTAAGCATGGACTTTTGTGTGTATATCTTGTGTATAACTTACAGTATTTACAGTGGATCTTTTTGTGCAGTGGTCCTTAGTTTCAAATTTACTGGATGACTATTTGCATCTAAATATAATCGTATAAAGTTTAAATAAATAAATGAATGAATAAATAAAGCATTTGTTTTTTATATTGTTTGCTGTGTCCCAACGTGTTCTCCTTTATTACCACAAGATGGCAGCGTTGCCTCTGTTTTCATCCAAAGTGGTCGTTGCACCCATGCAGGAGACGTTCTTCATCCTTCTGAAGCTGGTCGCCCGCACACAACTCACCAAGATAACCAAACGCAAGAAAAGATGGTGAGAAAAATAGTTTTATTATTTATGCTTTCCAACTAGTGCAAATACATGCAAACAGAAAACAGACAACCCTGTAAGCGGAAGCTGGAAGGCTTCAAACATCACAGCCACAGAAGTAGTTATGTTTCAATCTTTCTGGCATTTTCTTCAGTTTTCAATCCTGTTTTGGTTTTCCTCCAGTGGTCCCCCCCCCTCACGTTTCCTTAATGTACCCCGCAGTAAGAGGGATGCTAGCCTAAGCATGGCATACAAATGCGCCAAGTGATCCACACCAGTTCCCCTTCATCTATTTATCCACATTCATTATTCAAGAATACAAAACCACTCGGTCAAATCTGAGCTCATACAGATTCTCTCACTTGCCCTTCTGCTGCTTACCACATAAAAGATTAATCCTCCCCCCTTTTTTTCTCTTAGAGAGATAAAGCTTGCAGGGTAGTACTCGATATATGTAGTATGCACTGATTGGCCTTAGACTCTTCGACTCTGAGACTGGAGGGCAAACAGGTTGAAAAAGAAAGTTTTATGGAAATTTGAGCACATGTCGTTGAGTTCCTTGTACAGTAGACTGCATGTTGAGATTAAACTGCAGACCAAAGACACTAAAAGCTACGCTGCTTTCTGGCTGTTCAACATTTATAAAGCCACAGCCTACAACAGACACAGTCTCACTGCAGCCTCAGCACCAAAATGCTGATTTAAGCACCTCAGCTGAACCTCTATGACATATAAAATGACAGCTTGAACAAGATGATTGGTAAACTTGAAGGTACTGATGCTGGAGTTTTAATATTAAGTCTATGAGATCCATTTTGACAGCCGAGAAAGCTTTTTTTTGTTTGTTTTTTTTACAGCCTTTGAGTTGTTTTAACAGTCTCACTTCAGAGGCAGATTCAGTCAGGAGGTGAAGTGTCACTGCCATCCAAAGTCCTCTCCTGCCATCTGATAGAAGCGCTGGTTATGAGGCTTGTAGAAATCCCTCAGTTTCTGAATCACCTCTGGGTCTATAGAGACGTGCGTCCTCCCTTTCGTCTTCCCGAGGCAGTGAGGCTTACTGCTGCCCTCCGGCTTCTTCAGGCAGGGGAAGCCTTTCGTTTTGTTGAAGTAGAAGTGCTTGTCTGTGACTATCCGCTGAAGGCCCAGGAAGTCCTGGACTCTGCCCAGTTCACCAGCCGGGTCTAAGATCAGCCTCTCCCCACTGACCAGGTGGATCTGAGTCCTGGGGAACCATGCCAGCCAGCGCTCCATGTGCTGGGCATAGAGGCCGATCCACAACGGACTCCACAGAGAGTCAATCTGACCTAGAGGACAAAGGTAGGAAATACAGAAAAGAAGACATTTACTATTGATTCTTTTGTCACTTGTTTGTTAAATTCTGGATCAGCTGTTGTGGTGTATTTGTACTTGGAAGTTGGAATTCTCGAGTTGTGAGTTGGACATTTCAATTGGAACACTGGAAGTTTGATCCAGAAAGCCAGAAAAACTAGCGTAGAAATCTAGAAGTACCGCTAGTGAGTGTGAATTTGCTCCATTGAAGCTCATTTATTAAGTTCAAATGTCTTGTGGTGCTGATCAGATCAGTCTGTCCTTGAAGAGAGTCTCTGAGAGAGCTTAACGTGAAGACGACGGAACTGAGACATTGTAGTCTGGATGGTAAACAAATAAGATGGCTACAGCGGAGGAACCATGGTCGTTTAAACCGACGTTGTCATTGACAGTTAAAGATTTGGACAATCTCTTATAGCAGATTTTTACAGTCTTATAAGATTAATTTAAGTCACATTGCACAACTTGAAAAGACAAAATTGTTAATTTACAGCATGTTACACTGATTGAACATATGGTTGCTATGACAGAAATAAATCGGAGTGTATTTCAGACTCTAAACACAGCGTCATTAGCAGGTTGCTGCTAACGATGAATCAGTTGTTTTGCTCGTATAATAAAGACACATACGTAGGGGCTCCTGTTTGGAGAGATCATGAATGATTTTTAAACCTAAAATATGACATTAAAGGTTAAAAAACACATAAACCCAATACATGTTGGCATAAGACTAGAAAAAAAGGAACAAACAGAGCATTGATCATGTGAAACTAAAACCTCCTCATCCTCACATACCTGTGCTGTGGTTCTTGAAGGCCAGGCTCTCGAAGGAGGGGATGTCGGGGGTCTTGGAAATGATCTGCGTGTAATCAGATATGGCTCGAGTCACTGGGTCGCGGACGACCACGATCAGCTTCACGTCCTGCGACATGGCATGAACTCTCTCTGGAGTCTCCACGGTAACGAAGTAACGAGGCGTCTTCTCCATGACAATCTGTCCATCAAGCGCTTTGGGCATCATACTTCTAGAAGAAGAGAGGAAAAAAAACAAGTTAATGATCAGATTTATTCAGTTCATTATAGTTAACTAGTTTTCTTATATTATATATTATACTTCAGACAGGTAAAGACAAACTTTACATGTCTGAAATTTAAGAAAACTAGTTCATAAATTAAGTTAATGATCAGATTTTATGGCTATGGACCATAATAGGATAAATCTTCTTTTTTTTTTTTTTTAATTAGTTTATTTCATTATTCCACTCAATAGAGTCCATACTGAGAGCTGCAGATCATTTACTCTATAACCTTAATGTAAATTATGGGACACTGACTGGATGGGATGTGATGAAGCAACTAATAAAAGCTACTTTTAGACCTTTATTTGTCTTCTGAGTGAATAGTTTGTTGACATCAGCAGTGACATCGTCCTCTGACAATGATCTTGAAATAAGCTTTTGTTAATGCACATTAATCTTGGAAGGTTTATAAAACCATAACCATCCATCATTCTGCAATAATAATGACTATTGAAGAGCGAAAAACATTCAAGACATTTGGAAATCTTTGCAAAAGTGGACATCCAACAAATTTATACCAAGATCAGAGAGGAATTGCTAAAAACCCTGGAGCCTAATCTCATTGAATAAGTATCATTTGTTCAGAAGGGTTGCAGAGAGAAAGTCTCTCATCTCTAAAAAAGAACATGGCGGCACAACTTTAGTTAACCAAGTTGCATCTGAAATAACCACAACGAACAAAGTCCTACAAACCAGCGTTGCCGGGTGGACATTTTCGTATCAGCGGCTTGAAATTGGCATATTTCGGGGGAAACGATCATGCGTACCTAATCTGTATTCTAATGTTGCTCAGGACAATACAACAATAACACATTACTGCAGGATGCACATAATATAGCCCAGAGAGCAGTTTAAAAAAATCCAATGAACTACGAAGATGTTGTTGGATCATCTACTACAGATCCAGAATCAGCTCTTGTAACTGACAATGTAAATGTTCAGTGAGCTCTGAAGTTGAATCTGATATAAAATCAAACAATTTCAGCTGTCTCAGATGAAAGATGGGCGATCGTGGGAAAAATCGTCCATATTAGCTCAAAAACGGTAGTAATAGATCTGCGACAGATATCAACAGTGTCAGAAGTTTGGAGTTTGGAGGAATCGTCTGTTGCTGCCTCTATGATCTCTGTCAGCCAACCAACAAGTAGGAACGCACCATGAAATAACGTAAACATCAGCAGGTCTACACAGCACAGTAGCCTAGCAACAACAGCGCCAGATACAACGGATGAACTGGAAGGACAATATGCAACTCAAATAAAGAAGAAAGACTTAGTTGTAGCCACAATTCAATGTATGTTCAGTTGCAGTGTAACATGCTGTAAATCCATTTTCTATCAGTTTTTCTATCAGTCCTTTGGACTGTTTTGTCTTTTATTCATGATGTTTTATTTGGTATTCTGTACAGCACTTTGGTCAGATGCTGTTGTTTTTAAAGTGCTTAACAAATAAAGTTGGATTGGATTGGCAGTTTCACATTGTGCAGTGTAACTTGAATTAATCTTATAACACTGTAAAAACTGTATGGAGTGAACCTGGCATAATAATGAATCACAGTTGGACAAGAAAAAGTTTTATAAGTTGCTCTTGGAGAGGCATTGCAAAGTTATTGTACATTTGGAGATTTTTTCCAATTACTGACCGTACATTGTACAGAGGTCAACATTATCATACAGATACGATTGCTATCGTAAATTTAGGAACACTGATATGAACAGATGATTACCCAACTGAAGGTGTTTCACTCTAAGGACTGGCTCTACTAAAGGTTTGTATGTATAAAAATGAGCGCAAAACTCAGTGCACATGCAAAAAAAAACCCCCAAAAAACGTACAAACTGATTTACTAACAGTGCACACTACGGGTTGTGTCTTTCAAAGGTGAAATAGCATGTATGCATCCAGTTAGAACGTCTGCCACAATGAATAATTTGGGGCATGCACATGCAATTCTGCATGTGTTGGGAGGAGAAAATGTAAATATATTAATTTAGCACCCACAAAGTGGTTTATCAAACCTGAACGCAATTTTGCTCATGCAAACTGCATCTAAATTTAACACATTTTGCAAAACAGTCTGCATGCGTAATTGCGCACACATGGCTGTGGTTATTGCCATAAGAAGGAGACATCGAAACAAAGGAGGAGCTCAGAATGGATTTGGAGCCAGCCACGAGAAGGAGTCACGCAATACCTGCAATGACAAACTCGTTTCTAGTTTGCACTTTTTTACATCGGGGTCATTCCAGCGTACAGTAGCTGTTACAGCTGGGAGCTCCCAATCCCGTTTTTCAGATGTGCTGTCCAAACTTGTAAATGTCATCTGGGGCCAGATGGCCAAGGCTATTAGGTTTAAATGCACTAGACAGTTGTTGAATGAGAACAAGTAAGACTTTCCTTTTCTTTTTTTGCAGTAGCTGTATTTCTCAGAGTGATGGGAGCGAATTGGGATCTTAGTAAATTCCGCCCTTGTACACAGCATGCTGGATATCAACAGGAAACCTGTGAAGCATGGTGGTGGAGGGACAGTGGTTTGGGTTTGTGTTTCAGCCACACAAACTGGTCACCTTGCAGCCACTGATTCCAAGTAAGTAAGTATTCTAGAGTCAACTGGGTGGCCATCTGTCCAGCAGCTAAAGCTTGGCTGAAACTGGGTCATGTGACCAGACAGGCAACGATGGAAAGGAAAAGATGAGCGTGAACCATGTGAACATCAAACTCAAGGCCCACAGACCAGATCCAGCCCGCCACTTCATTTTATCAGGCCAGAGCACAAGACATGACTTCAGTATGATCGTCATAAAGTGGAAGGACGACTAAGGTGGAGAGCAGCTGCTTTATGTCAAAAACTCATAACTTAGCAAACATCCGAAAAAGCAAAACAAAATTTTTTTGTCTTAACTTGTGATATGTTTTTGAGTAACAATTGAAAAGTCATTATTTTAGGACAAACAGTTTAAATGATACATAATTAACAAATGTAAGACTGTTGTAATTTTATGTCAAAATGTTGCAAAAAGTTGGTATTTTCCAATAAAGCAAAAATAAATAAATAAAAAAAAGTAAAAAAAACAAACATTTTTGACAGTACAATAGAAAGTCTTTGTTTTACAACAAAATTAGCTCTTTTTTGCCTTTGACTTATTTAAAAAATAATAATTTTCATTAAATTTGTGATTTATACAAGAAAAATTTGTGATTTTAATTTAAAAGCCTTAATTTTATGATAAACATTCTGTTAAATTTTAAGATTTTGAGACAAAAAGTAGAAAATCTGACAACATGGCTAGTTGAGAAAGTGAAGAATAACCCACCATTTAACAGTAACCATGGTGATGGTGTGGCCCAGGATGAAATAGGAGTTTGACGCCCCTGATCTACGGTGACATAAGAGACCGGTGAAATGCTGCTACATTTTGTTCAGAATGCTACTGAGTCACTGATTTAGATTTACAGTTGTTTTTTTTTATGCTGCTCTCTTTTTCACGGCGACTCTAAATAATAGTAAAAACAGTAGTTGATATTTCTCTGTCTACCTTTTCATGGACGAAGAGTTAAGCTTGTTTTGTTCAGAAAGCAGATACTGAGCTGAGAGGTAGTTTGAATGGTGAGGTCACCCTCCTCTCACAGCATAAACACACACCCGTTCTGCATCACATGAGCCCCACACCCCATTACTCACTTTGACATCCATCACACATCACCCATGACAGCATGAGCAGTGACGGGGCGTTCATACAAACAGGCAGGAGTCTTTCTTTGGACCCGTCTCACCCTGTTCACTTCCACCTCTGTGCCAAAGGCCGGCAGATGGGGCTCATTTAGAGGTAAATGATTCCAGAGGCCCCACGGGACCAGCTGGAGGCTCGGGGACATCTGCCAACACACCTGCCATACACCTGACCAACTGACCAAACACACACATATACACACACCACCATGGCTGCAAACAGCTCTGAATCAGCAAATCAAGTCAAGTAATAAGAACTTTTTTATTAGATCTTTACTTCTCTTACCTTCCGACAATGCACCGTCACAAACACTCGTTGGTTTGAACAATTAAATGCCAAGCAAGAGCTGACTAATCAAAACAAATTGCTCCTCCTCAGGCAGGGTTTAATTTATTACAGGAGTGGTAAACAGTGGTTGTATAAGATGGCTTAAAGAACTTATTTGAATTACGAGAAGCAAGAAGCTTACAGTCCAAAAGTCAATAGCTGTTGGGACTTTACGTTGACAGTCCTGCAAAGTAGGGGTGGGCAAGGTTGAGGTTTTGGTTCAAATCTGATATTGTGTAAATAAAAGGCCAGTATTGCCGACACCGATACTGATACTGATACTTTTTAGTGATAATTGTCCCCCAGGCAACCAGCAGTCTCCACGGGGGACCAGAAGAGTGAAAGGAGGAAATCCACCCCCCATGACCGTGGAAGAAGGCAGCCAGTGAAACCTGTGGTGATGGGTCAGAACCCCGCTGGGCACCAGCCAACCAGTGCAGGCCGATGGCAGGGCTGAGAAATCCACACCCTCCAGGGCCACACCCCCACCTGGTGAAAGGCCCGCCTACCCGGGGAGATGGGGCCACCCCCAACAGCCGACGCTGGCAGGCCAGCACCCATCCCGATGCCCAAGATGGAAACTCCACAGCCAAAGGTGCGCCCAGCTGCAAGAGCAGCACCCCCCCACAAGGCGCCACCCAGGCAAGACCAACAGCAAAGAGCCCCAAACCCAGGCTGGACAGTGGACACCCGCTCACTCAGAAACTACGACACACACTCACATGAAGCACACACTGACATGGACAATCATTCTCTCACCACTCCCATCTCCCAAACCCAGATCCTGTTAAGCATTTTTCAAAATAAAACACTTCCTGCTTCCACAATAAATCATACTTTGCACTTAAATCAATTTCACTTTGCCTTTTTGTAATTCTGCACGATCATGTTAAACTCAGTGAATAATAACAATCATGTAAAATATACTTAACAACATATAACTGTAAATAAGTTGCAACATCTGCCCCCTGGTGATGGGTGTGTGTGGGTGTGTGTGTTTGTACTTCTGCGTTATTGTTTACGTTGCTTTGTAATTCTACTATCAACCACTGGGCGGCAGTGTGGATTCTTTTTCTGCAGCGCTGTAGCCATCAGTGCCATCTTCCTCTCTTTTTCTTGACCTTATTATGTCCAGTTGGGTCATAGCAATGGAGCAAATAAAGTCACCTGAGTCGGAGCCAATAAATATTGAGCATCAGGATCATTGAGCATCAATGAAGAAGACAATAACGGTGGAAAATTGGAAAACGAAGAGGAACAAATCTACCGATTAGCTTCTTGTGGTCTGTGTCACCACAATGCGTAGCTATGTTTGGAAAGAGGTGCACAACATTTACGCTACATTCAAATCTACGCCATAGATACGGTGTAGCGTTGGCACAGAAGCTTAAATCAGTAGAAATGAATAGAAATAAAGCGTAACAAAGCATAAATCAAATGGCTTTTAAAAAAAAGCTTTTCTTATTCATTTGTGGAGGTTATGTCTCATTATAAAACATCAAAACATTAAAGCTGTTAAATTAATCACATAAAAGCCATTCCATGCAGCAGTACCAGGTCTGACAATAAGGGGGCAGCAAATCACAAGAAAGTTCATGTGTCTCCGAAGCAGCAAAATTCTAAAAACTCCAACACAGAACTGAGAAAAGTTGCAGCTCCCTGACTAACCAGTAGGGGCAGGCTCTACAAAAGAGTCAGAAAATGAAGTTTGATGATTCAGCGTATGTAACATCCTGTAAATTAATTATCTATGATTTCACGTCATGCAGCGTGACTTGAGTTACAGATTGTACAATTTAATTTACTGAAGCTTTAAACTGTTCACTCTGGTTATCGTTATATTACAAAAGAAATTTCTCAGGTACTTGTCTTACGCCAACGGCAGCTTTACTTTGTTTTTAAATGTTTGTTGTTTTTTTAATCCTTCTGTCATAAATGAAAGTTCTTTAACGGATGGATTTGTCCTTATCTGTGTGCAGTCTCTTAGTTTGCGTTTTTAACCCCATGATGCTCCCATGGAGCTCTGAATGAGATGTCAAGCGGAAGAAGGACAAACGGAGAACAACCAGAGGACACACACACACACAACCACACACTAACACACACACACACCGCTGATAACAGGCAATACAGGATGGTCTGAGTCTTTTTTTTCTTTTTTTCTTTTCATCAGGTCAGGTTTCAGATACGCCTGAAACAGAAGTTCTTGTCAATAACCCCAAATCTGACAAACACACACGCTCACACACACCAACACACACACACACACACACACACACACAGCCATCTCATTCGATCCGATGAGTGTGAGCCACTGCTCACCGCCACTTAGCCTGAAGACTTCCCTTTTAACTCCCATAGCCTATGCAGGAGGAGCCGTGCAGTCTGTGCACCCATAAACACACACACAAATACACACACACACACACACACACACAATACAAAACACAAACATACATTCATTATTTACTCATTAGTCAGCCTCTCTCTATCATGCTTCTGGTCTCCCTGTGGAGCCATTTTTCTAAGTGCAATACACACACTTATAGAAAGACACAATTTTAAAAGCAAATTTCACTCACACACACACACTCACACACACACTCTCACACATATGCACACAAACAATGTGCAGACACGAAAGGTGGGTGTGGTGGATTTTTTTACCAGACCCTTTAAAGACCATCCTCATGTGTGTGTGTGTGTGTGTGTGTGTGTGTGTGTGTGTGTGTGTGTGTGTGTGTGTGTGTGGTCTCCCTCTGCAAAGATGTGGTCTTGGACTGGGGAGACTGATCAAAAATAAAAAGCTAGTACTGCAAGGGCAACTCCCTTTTTCGATCTTAAGAGTTTCTAAAAAAAATTTGCTTGATGAGTATAAAAAAATTAAATATTAAAATGCACTCTGATACTTTTTTTTTCCATTGGGAAGTTTCCAAATGAAGGGGCATTTGCATATCTCTTTTTTTAAACCATCCATCCATCATCTGTACCCGCTTTGTCCTGTGCAGGGTCACGGGGGTCTGCTGGAGCCTATCCCAGCTCACTTTGGGCGAAAGGCAGGGGTACACCCTGGACAGGTCGCCAGTCCATCACAGGGCACCATCCATCCATTATCTATACCTACTTATTCCTATTGATCTGCTGAAGCCAATCCCAGCTCTCTTTGCACGGAAGTCATGTTTTTTGTTTTGTTTTTTTAAAACCATAAATTAAAAAATGCTAGTAACAGACAAAAAATAAAAAATCATCATCATTTACCAATGAGATAAAAAGAAATACAAACATGGGGGCAAAATGTAAAAAATGTGAGGAATGAGAATAGGTTATAATGGGCTTTAAAGACTATACGAACAAACTCTTCAAACTAAAATCACAGGATGAATATATGGTTTATACAGAAGAGGAGAATTCTGGCTCAGAGTTTGAGGAATTATTGAATTCCTCATATATATCCTGAAATCACTTGCAACTAATACATCTCAAGTTTATTATTTTAATTAAGACAATTATTAACATTTTTTGAATTACAAATTTTATTCATTAATTTATGTATTCAGATATGAGCAATTAACAACCGTATCAAGGCTTATGACATCACAGGAAACAGCAGCGACATATGTAATACAAGTAAAACCCGCTCACAAAAGTTGTATTTATTCATTCATTTGTTTTGTTTGCAGCTTCAAGGATCGTGAGCGCTTCAATGAGATAAAAGGCGCTCAGGCTGCCAGTGGAGCAGGACACGAATCTATAGATCACAGAGGCTCGTCTGTAAGGGAGACAATCAGTCACAGACTGCAAGCTGTTCTTCAATCCACACAGCCATAAAGCTGCACAGATCCCACCAGTCTGTTCTCATGGTATGCACGAGCAAATTCTCGTCAGCCTTAAAGTATTTCCTTATTCTTCTCTTGCAGCAAATACTTAAACAATTCAGAGTAAATGAATAAACGAATAATGTTAAAAGAATGACCACGACTGAACATCTCTGGTCTGAAAATGATCGGCTCCTGTAAAGGATCAAGCATCTTATGGTGTTGAGTGTCTTTTACAAAAGCCAGATGTGATAGGAGTGATAGAACAAAGTGCATCAAGAGCCCCCTACTGAGCTTCTTCAACGGACTAAAGGATTTGCAAAGCTCTGTCATGAGATCGTCAATCACTGTCATGCCTTGCCTGAAATTTACAGCACTGACGGCTGGAAAAAAGAAATAACCCTTTGGGCTGTTGTCATAAGGCATATAACTTCATGTGTAAAGTTATTCAGCTCAACATCAGCACCTCCAGCAATCACAGTGAAAAAAGAGACATTTAAACCATGATATAAGACTACAGATTATCACAGCGCATCAATCGCAGAGGTGTATGTTTAGGAATGCTGCTGCAATTCAATACTGCCACACTTCTCCTCCATTTATCACCAGGTTTTCCACCTCTCCTCCACTGTGCTGCAGGGGTATTTGAGTTCGTGATGCATACTGTAAAGTTAAGAGCAGCTATCACCTGCCTGTCTTTGAATAGAGCAGAACCTATAGTCTTTCTAAGTCGTGCATGAGAAACAATGCAGCTTCTCTGCAGGATGCAATATTCTGTGCCATTTAGTATATACGTGGAGACATGCTGTCTGACTACTGGACGGGTCAGAACTGCTCCAGACCTTTTTGCTTGAATATAAAACTATTTCAGCCCAGTGGAACTAGACGACACCCAGCTCACCACAGCTCTGACCTCGTCCTTTTAAAGGACGCTTGCTACAATTATGTCGCATTTTGTAGTTCTGGACACAATTCCAAAAGCAATGAAGGATATTTTGGAACACTAAACGACCCAATAAAGTGTAATTGAGCACGAAACACAATCATAACACACACAGTAGAAACGTTTGACCAGATTATCCAAACCCTTGCATTTGGATGCAAATCTGAAAGTGTTTCTGAAAGGTGATAATCAGTAGATACATGGATTTGTCCATTTTTTCAATTTAAGAAGAAAAGAAAATCATGTTCAAGGCTGGATGGATATTTCTTGCGCCTTCCTGGGCTTACCACAATTTGTGTTAACACTGCATTATCTTTCTTTTTATGTAATGCAGGAATGACTCCATGGCTCTGTCGACACTACACAATGGCACATGTCATTGACAGACTTACAGAACATGACAATCCTGTACAGATGCTGCAGACTGACTTTAGTCTGTCTCATAGGCAGCACTGACTGATGGACAGAAAACTCAATATCTAAAGTTTTCATTCAGCTTGAACAGTATGTTCAGAAACTAAATGGATATCAACAATTTTATTGTGACATACTGGCAGGTACTAGTTTTTTAATTTATAATTTTTAGTAAAATATACGTCTGCATATTTGTCACTAAAATCGGTGCTTAGTTAGATGCTTGAAAACCTAATTTCCTTCCACTTTCCCTTTTGACGCTGCCATTGTATCATAGTGAAGAAATCAACATGAGAAATCTATCATTTATGTATTAGCATCTCAAACATCATTCATTCATTTCAAATCTTCACACACTAAAGATGTGGTATCATTATAATCACTCTGCCTGCTTTACATCTAATAAACACTTGATGGCACAGCAGAGCAATTAAGCACCATGAAGCTTCGGCCCACGAGTGAACCAAATGCATGGAAACTTCTTGTAACTGACTTAAATGTCTCTCTGGGGCTGAAGTAGAGCAGCCGGTGTAACTTTTCTTTGTTTGAACGTAGAAAGGTGGACCAAATGCTCCAACGATTCATACCACCTCTAGTGGGGAAAACGT
This sequence comes from Arrhamphus sclerolepis, assembly GCA_037176975.1. Classification (NCBI taxonomy): domain Eukaryota; kingdom Metazoa; phylum Chordata; class Actinopteri; order Beloniformes; family Hemiramphidae; genus Arrhamphus; species Arrhamphus sclerolepis. Next base: position 7,373,807 of record JBAMYA010000011.1, on the reverse strand, counting down.
GGTAGTACAAGCTGTGACGTACAGTATATCTCCATTTGTAAGCACAGCATTGCCAGTGTCTCCTTGTCACCCCAGGAGATGAATGTGTTTAACAAGACCAGTTTTAGTTTTTTTTTTTCTATTTGTAATTCTTAAATATAGCTACTTCAAAACAGGGTAAAGTTGCTCATTTGCAACAAAGGTGTAAGATTTACCATCATATCATTTTTTTGGCTTATAATGTCAGAGACTGAGCAGTAAACGTTTCTGGGAAAACTTTTACAGTACAAGATTATTGTCAAATACTGCTCAGGTGTTTGAATTTGAGTCTTCAATCTGAATAAGTCAAAAAAAACAAAAAAAAAACATTTCAGACAGACAAGAGACAGCAGTGTTAATCTGAAAACAATCTGAAACTATTGTCATAAGCTGTTAAAGTCGAACTACAAACTTGTAAATTGCCATGATAAAGACTCTTTAAGCCTATAAAGAAGTAGGTATTTCAGATTTTTAGACAATATTTAGAAAGTATTTCAGACAGCAAACAGTCTGACAGTCAGCTGAGTTCTTTGAATATCATGAGAATAGAAATTCTGGGTATTTTGAGCCTCAACAGTTACATAATATATGATTTACTCAACAGAGAGCAATGATACGTTTTTTTGGTTTGTAAACAGTATGCAACATTAATGTTTGAAGATGTCCTTCCTTTGTTAGTTCGTGTGTTTACACTAAAACAATTCCGCGCACAGCTTTATAGAACCTGTCAAAAGTCGTTCACGATGAATGGATAGGTGTGTCCAGATTTTTGAATTTATAGTGTGACATGTCCTCAATGAAACATTTTTTGCGACATCATTTGGAATATAATCCATATACACATAACACACATACCCATAATACACAGCAATAACAGAAATTTAAAGAGATAGAAAAGTTATACACGAAAAAATTAATTAATTCATTAAAATAAATAATAATAAGATTTAGACTTTCATGTGTGCCCCTAAAGATAATTCATACCACCACCGAGGAAGTGGAAATGCTCCCAGTCCTGTCTTCACCCTCTGCTTCAACTCATCACCTGCTAGTGTGGTGTCAATGAAGGGAGGAAAAGGAGTGAAGGGAGGGGGGGGGGGGGGGGCTGGCAAGAGATGGATGGGGGGTGGGTGAAGGGATCACCTTGCCAAATCCGCTGTGATGGTCTCTTCTCAATGCACTTAGCATCGCAGCCGGAGCCAACACGTAGAAGGGTGTAGGTCTCCCTGAGGCGACACTCTGGCCCCGGCCTCCCTGGCATTGTCATCTGTCCGTCTCTCAGCCTCTCCATCCAGCAATCTGCCTGGAGGAAACTTACTTCCTCCCTTCACATTCTTCCTCCCTCCATTACCCTCAGGAGGAGCAGGGGAAAATGCATTGAAGGGGACTCCCAGGAAAAGGTCAAGCTAGTATCACTGTCAAAGTTTCAGGGTTGAGGTCTTGCCACCAATTAGATAACCTATGACGTGCAATAAAACATAATTAAGTGAAAAAAGCAAAAATAACCTAGCAAATATCAATTGCTGTGATCTTTGTGTTTGAAATAGGATGTGTCTGGTTTCACTTGCTCGATGTATGACTGTGATAAGAGAGTGATAAGATTCTTGCACACCTCGCTGAGTGGAATGGCAAATATGTCATCATAGCAAGACAGGGTCTAGCTGGGCCGTTTCAGTGAGTGCACCCATGTCAGGGTGATGTATGGACACAGTAACACAACCTCTGAGAAGGCACAAGGTGTAATGCTGCACTACCAACCTGCCCTTCAGATTCTCAGCAGAAGAATAGGGGCCACAAGTAAACATTTGAGGCCTGTCACTCATGGTTTTTTGTACTGATTCGAAGAAACCACGTGAGAATATCTGACTCACCAGATGTCCAAATTAACCTATACTTTAGCATGCAACTACCAGTAACTCATAAGGAGGATAGGCAACATACAGTTCACAAGGAAGGTCAGCCACTCTGCTTTAAACACTGAGGATTACACCTTCAGAGGTTGATCCTTCAAAACCCTGCCCTTTAGCTTGTTATACTTTTGGCGAAGCCTGTCCAAATTCTCTTAATGGAAATGGCAACTCATTTGTGAGGAGCAGCAAGAAAAACACTAAGTCTTAAAGGAATTTCTACCCCTGGGGATCACTAAGTGATGCTCATCTCCTCTCAGTCACTCAGAGTTGAAACTGGAGAGCATGACTGACACTTTGAAATCGCTCACCCAAGATCTGTAAAGCAATCTATTTATCAGAATCCAGGAGGTGAAGATTCATTTCACACAAACTGGAAAAAAGGAAGAAAAAAAATTAGCTAGCTCCTAGTGATCCAGCATTGAGCGTTATGCTAACACAACAGTTTTATCTAATTTTGTGTTGTGTGAATCATCTGAGCCATGTCACTGCACCATGTGCATTTTAAAGGCCCTGATGTGGGACCATACCAGACCAAATGGGGGAAACATTTTATATGAAACTTAATGTGTCAATCCCTGACATAGGACACTTTATGCAAATTTCCAGTAGCCAGGATTGAGGATAGCCTTAAAAACTGCTCAGTGCTGATTGGGTATTCTGTAGGCAGGAAATTAAATTGTTCAGCCCTCTCGTCATTCTACTTTACTCTTCTTCCTTTTTCATTTTGCTTTGTCAGATTCTTTTCTGTTGGCTGTTGGCAAGCAGTAAAAAAGGGGCACTACTGCCACCAAGTGGTGTGGAGTGTTAGGTCGCTAAGTCAGTGGATCCTCCGGGTCTCACACTGTGAAAATAAAGACAACGGCTGAAAGGATCATGGAGGATCATGAAGGAGGTCAACCCTGTTACACTTGCATGGCAGACCAACTCCATGTTCACAGCAGCATGTATGACACCACTGTGCAACAACCAACATTCTAAATTCAGCATAAATATTTACATACATTAGCAACAATAGTTTAGCTTATGCGTGAAATTAGTGGAAACATTCCAGATCTGTGTTGTATTTACTTCATTTTCCAAAATTAAAATGTAGGGGAAAATAGCTATCAATCTTGAAATTAAAAGTTTACACCATCTCTTTTTTGTTTCCTGGGATTCCCGTCATCCTGGTGACATCAGCTCCTTGCCCTGTCATTGACTGCAAGCTGAAATGGGTATTTGTACTTGGTATGCTAGGCCTCCATCAGCAGTCAGAGATGTCTCAGTGATGCATCTGCAAGCATCTCTGATGTGTCTTTGAGCTTTTCACTACACAATCACAATTTGCACTCAACCCTTCGACAAACTCTGCCAGGATAATGTCCCCTTCATTTGAATGAACAAAGATAAAATGAATTCTGCAATGATTTATATCACCTTTAGTAGGATAAAGTGGTTTTACAAAGTTTGACAGGAAGTCTCCTCTGCACAGTATTTTCAGAGGCTCCTTCACCAACACAACATACCTAAGTTTAAATATGACCTGCCAGGTGAAAAACTGGCTTTCAGCTAATAAAACATCCACTGGAAATAAGTATATGCCACTTCTTCTCTCAAATAAAATAAATAAATAGAAGAAAGTGAGTTCTAATGTAAGAATATTGACTCATACATGTAAATTCAGATGGAGTATTTGTGACGAAGTGCCACAACCTGTCCAGCAGAGGTCCTCATTCTCTGTCCACCCCTCAGCCGGAAACCAAACACCAACCCATGCCAAAGCAGTGTGCAGACAGAGGATCCTGAGACATAATAAAACTGGAGATGTATGGGAACCTTTGCGGCTGAAATGTCTGTAGTGATTTATCTCAGCATGAATTCCCAGGTTCAACTCCACATGCCTGCATGTGAAGAGTTAGACGTGAGATACAGGTGACAGAAACTATAAAATATGGCAACACAAATGTACATTCTGTCAAGTGGGTCAAGTATCATATGAGTAATACATACTGAACCATACAGAGAAGCCCTAGTGGTCCTGGAACAGTGCCCAAACCGTGATTCTGGGACTATTATCTCACTTTGTTTGCACAAAGTTGCTAATTCCACCCATTAAATAAGTATATGCTTCACTTGATAACCTGAGCAACAAAATGATTCAGTAGGTGATTCCAAACATTACTTCTTGCACTTTACAGAAGCTTTCTAATCCTTTAAGTGTGACACAAACACTCAACAAAGGAATGCTTCTTCTCAGAAGAAGGCTTCCATTTGCCATCAGATGTCAAAATAATCAACTCAAAATGTTCAAGAGCTGGCATGATCTCAAAGAGCTTACCGTCATGAATGACAAAGCCAGAGTGTGCGAGCAGGACACAGGGGGAAACAAGGCCACGACTGTGAGTGGAGTGGACCAACAACAACAACAACAACAAAACAAACACACACACGGGGAATACACTGATACTAATATACTGGCTGTTTGTTACTGTAGACTAAGGAGAACAGAATAAAAAATTAACTTTTATTTGGTGGGAAAAAAAAAGATCTGGCAACCCTAAGCTGTTACATCCCTAAAGCTAATCAGTTAAGAGGATAAATATCTAATGAATAAAGAGAGAACCCAATTCAATAAAATGAAAAAAAAAAAAAAATCAAACATCCCTTCTCGATTACATATATTAAGATCATCCTTTTTTTACAAGAATCAAACCGAGAACAGATTTTCTCATATA
>JBAMYA010000011.1:7356408-7368433 GCA_037176975.1 Arrhamphus sclerolepis | reverse complement strand
AAAAAGATGAAGGAAATGCCGACCGGAAGTGCAAGAAGAGGAGAAAGTTGGGTGGGGAGGGGGCTGGGGAGCGGGGGCAGTGATTATTGCAATTACATCCATAACTAGCGTGATTCATCTGCTGGTCTTTTCGGACGGCTACATGTTTCAGAGGTCTGTTCATGCACTTTAGCAGGTGGCTCTTTTTATTAAACATAAATGACTGTGCTCTTCATTAAAGGCCCTGCAGTAATATGGGCCTGAGATGATTGCTTCCACAGCGGTTAAACATAGTTATTGGACAAAACCTGCGCTGCTGTGTAATGAGAAAAGTCAATAGAGCCGGGGCTATTATGCTGTCAGTGCTCGTACCATTACACACCATTAAAAACAGCTCAACTCTGATTCATCCTCATTATATTTATTGGATAGATGGGCTGTTCTAATTTCAGGAGCCATCCGAGGCCTGCAAAATTCGACTTATTCCGCCATTTTGTTGCTGATAAATATCATTTGATCGAATCTTAATACTGAAGAACTGATCAATTCAGCTCCATTTATTAAAGAAGAAGATGTATTTACCATGCATTTACATTTTTGGGGCCTGAAAAGAGACTTTGAGGAACATGGGCTGTTTGCTAAATCTGTCCTCAATAAGACAAGGTGTAAACTTAGTCGTTAGTGTGTGACCCACATACGCTCCCAGTGTTGACATGTACGCAGAAGGCGGCATGCCTGCCTTATTTACCAGATTGGAAATTAACCACTTGTCACTCCCCCTTAATCACATTGTTTCTGCAGTGCAATGAGTTCACGTTCAACACTTCTGACTGCCAACTGCACACACTACTGCTGCTAAGAAGGTGATTTTACAAAATAAAACAGCTCCTAAAGCATCCTGGAGTCCTGGCAGATAAGGCATCGTCAGTCTGCTCATTTGTGAAGTCCATTTATGTGTAACTTTATTCAAATGGATCTCAAGGAGGCGTCTAAGCAGCTCGCCGGTTTGCAGATGGAGATCAGGGGAGCACACCCTGCAGGACATGTCCTCTGGCAGCTATCCCCTCCTGCTCTGAATCCCCTGTAGGCCTGTAGACATGTCACGGCCCATCACCCCGCAGACACACAGGTTCCTGACGGGGATCGTCCACGAGACTGGCAGACTACCTTGATGGCTACTGTTCACCTCCCTCTCCTCCAGCCTCCATTGTGATTTAACTGCTGCTCACAAGATTCATTAGCATAATGATAAGAGATAGTGTCACCTCTCTTTGAATTTTATCAGGTAGTCAGAAAGCTGGGTGCAATGAAAGGGATAATTACACAATTTATACAGAGAGGGGCACTGACAGTTGCACAAAGCTATCTGGCCATGGCCCGACCCACCTAATTAAGACGGTATGCCATCAATCTTGATGTCCCTGTCAGTGCCTGGTCCCTCACGGTTAAAAAGTAAATAAAGAAGTGTGCCCCCCCTAACACTTCAACAATCTACTGACTTTATAGAATACATGAAAAAAATTACAATTCATTGAAAATGACATTTTACACTAAAGACAAATTCCTTAAGGCATCACATATTTATACAGAGCTATTCACCACTGAAGTCACGAGTTTTATTTAAAAAATATATAAATAAATTGAAAAAATACTGCTGCATCCTGGGAATTGTAGGCTTTTGAAGTCACAGCCTGGTCTGTAACAGAAGGATCTTGAGCAGGACATGGTGAAATATCATGAAAGTGACCAAACTTTCCACATTTTTACTAAAACAGAACTATGTTTGTGTTGTAAATAAAGCATTTTCTCTCCCTCTAGTACCTTTTATTCACAGGAGGTGTCATGACCCAGTTCACAACCATTTCTCAGTGGTGCAGAACGTGTCCAGAAGAGGGTCAGACTATATACTGTTCACCACTATTCTGTTTCTCCTTAAGATAAATGTAAGTCAGTCCAGAGAGAAGAGCAAGTGCTTAACAGTATAATAAGCACACCTCTCTGTTTCATGGACTGAATACAGTCCCTTTCTTGTGTATTGCATCTCTCTATCTCAGGCTTGTAAAAACCTATTTTCTCTGATACTGAACTTTAAAAAAAAGACCTCTTTGGCAAGTGGGGGCATGTCAACACACTTCAGCGGATGATCTTGGTCTCTCAGCTGTGCTGGCGGCATCAGCGTTGAGTGAATATACACACCAGCACACACAAATGCAAAGAGGCACGCGTGTATCCTGGATTATGTCAGAGTGCAGGAATGCCAGTTCATGACAAAGGAGAACAGACTGTTTGATGAGTTACTAGAGAACTGAAAGAAGAAAAAAAAAAAAAACAGCTTGCTTTTACCACGAAAACCAGCATGAAAAATGCAACGGCACTGTGAACTGTGAACACAACTCAGAGCGCGAGCAGAGGAGCTGCCGTTTGCCTGGAACTGGGTCTCCCCAGACAGGGTGAATGTCGTGTGTTTATAGTTGACACACGAGTTGTTTGGAGTTGATAGACTCCAAAACCAGAGTCAACACACTTGCTGTGTGCTGATATTTGTTTGAAGTCTCGTCTGCCAAATACATGTCTCTTTTGTGTTTCACGGATTGCTGCAGCACACGCCGTGTTCTATAATCCCCCTGTGCCCAACGGAGATGATTCCAACTCATTTCTTTATATCAAAGTGCTCTTTTTTATGTCATGCTGCTCAAAAAAAAAAGAATGGCAGACAATAATGACAAGATTATTACACTCTTAAAGGATTGATCATCTTATCACAGCTTTAATTCTCATTTATTTAAGCTGTTTGAAAGTGCTGCCTCTCTTTTTCCCGCCTCTTTAGAGTGATAGCAACGGTCTCAGAAGTGAGCCAGGGCCTTGAAGTGCGGGCTGGGATTAAGGCAAACACAAAAGCGGCATTTGAAGGAGTCATGTCTGTCCCTTTTGAAAGGCTATCATTTAGAGCTTTCAGCCACAGATCATCTGAGGCTTACATGGTGAAAACTTGGTTAAATGTTGATTAAGCCCATTATTTGACTCTCTGAGGGCTCCAGAGATCTCTGAGGCGCAGTCTGTCTCCCTGCTCCTGTCTCTCTATTGGTATGCATCACTCATAATAGAGACAGGAGGCAGGGGGTCTCATTAGGGGCCATGGGGGGGTGGAGGAGGGGGGTGCTGTTTTGGGAGGGAGTAGTCTATGAATTCCTGGGGGCAGATGCACTATCATCAGAGAGTAGCGAGGCTGAATAAAGTATGTCGTAGCAGGTGAAGCTCTCAGCGCAGCTCCACACCAAGATGTGCAACAAGTGCAGAAGTGTTCCAGGTGTTCTGCGTCTTTTAAGAAAAGGAACTTCATCTGAATGTAACATTCAAGCTGAAAGATGGCTTCCTACAGAACTACGAGCACTGACTGACGCGCGTTTCCCAGATTGCTATTTCTAGGATCCCCTGAGTACCTAATGATGTCCTCACTTCCGTCTTGCCGACAAAGGTCCATGCTGGTGCTGGTAAAATGGATTCCCTCTGGGAAGCTACTTCCTCTGTTATCTGTCACCACTTCCTGTCTGTGATGAGCAGGTAATGACAGCATGCAGGTGTTGCAAGGCGGGTGGTATCGCTTGCAAAACGTTTGAGGCCAAAAGGGAAGAAAAAACAATTCTCCCCTACTTACTCTCTGCAGGAATAGTAGAATTTTGCATGAGTTCAAATACGTCCTTATCACATGCAAAACTCATAGTGGCCCCTGAAGCATCCCAGACTGATTAGACATTGGCCGTTACTCAGACATGTGTTCTGCTGCACCCAGAAATTGATGTTCCATGAACCTTGGATATTGTTCTATTAGGTCATGGTTTGGAATGTCATGAAGGTGATGAATGGTTTCAGATTTTCAGAGGAGTTTCTGAGTATGATTTTCATTCTACTGATATTATCAGACAATGTTTATGAAAATAGAAAATCCACCTTATGTCTCTAAATATTTTTGCTTTTCACCGAGGAAGCCTGGTAAACCTATAACTTGCTTGAAACATTAGCCTGGTTAAACCTTCTTTCCTGGCTTCTCAGCAGTGTGTAAAAACCACAGCCACGGTTTGTTATGACAAAGGTCACAGATAAAGGATGATCTGCCCATAGTGCCCTAATGTGAGAACAAAGACTTCCTCAGACTATATTCCAGCAATAGAGTGAGCAGGGGATAGGTTACAATGTTTTGGGGATAGGTTTTCCAGACAGAGCAATGTGAAGACAGGCTCTGGCCGTGGATTTACTGGGACTCATTCTAGTCCGTTAATCCTTGTATCTCTTTGACTCTTTCAGCAGGTTCCTCAGCTGGTGAAGCCCTGCAGCTCTGAAGTGGCTTCCCTCCCTCTGCTCACCAAAAGATTTCCGAGTGAACCATGATTTCTTTTTTTTTTTCTTTTCTTTTTTTTTTAAAGGTTGTAGAAAAATAACATGAAAGGGAAAATGATCAATTACACATCGGAAAGCGTGATTATTGCTTCACAATTTAGTTGCTACAATAGACTGAAGTATTATTCGAGGGAAATGATATTCAAAGAAAACAGAAAAAATAAGTAAGGATTTTGACAAGTGGTGTGGGAATAGGTGTGAGCACATTTTTCATGTGCTCTCAACAGCTGAGCAGTTCGCACTGTGCTGATTATGGTTCTGTATAAAATAATCCATATGGCTTGCAGAGATCCCATGCCGTTACTGGCACTTTCTGGCTTTTTATGGCCCTTGAATGGAATGATGAAACCGAATCAGGTCATGCCAATTGATAGACATTCTCCTCAGCTATCATTTGCACACACAATCTTTTTTAAGTGTGGCGTCGAGAGCTGGCCCCTCTCCTTACATCCTTACAGGCGTATAGCTGCTTCCCACAGAAGCTGTCATCATATTGTCCTCTTAAATATTTAACTTCCTCAAGAGATTGAGCTGTAATATAAGAAACCATCCCTATAATGCCCACTGTCTGCTACAAACAGATGTGAAATTTCAGGGTAGACCCCAACTGTAATCAGCCACCTTATGGCCAAGCTATCATGTTGTCTGTTGAGGCCCGGCACAATCTCACTGTTCATATTCCCACTCAGACTGGCCTGCATGGTGGTGTTATATGGGTTTTGGAGAGCTATTGGATTCTGGGTGCATCTTTCTATCTGTCATCTTGAAGGTTTTACAAACCAATAAACTAACAAAACACATTTTAAAGTTAAACCTACAGAGTTCTAAATCAGGTTTTGGTGGTTCTGGCTGCTTAGTTATCAGTTGTGATCTTGCTTAACAGCTGAGTGGAGCTAATCTTCTTGTTTTGCTGGCTGTGGCTTCATCTGGCAGTGATGCATCACTCAGTGTCATGTCACTCACTGGCTACACTGAGAGTGAACTTCGTCAAAAAAAAAGAAATGCAGACAGCTCCATTTCATGTATTTCCTGTTTTCTGGGAACAGGAAGACCTCTAGTTTTGCTTTATATGTTTCAATTTAAAAGCAAGTTTTGTCCTCTATTAGCCACATTATTCAAGGAAATGTCCATCCCCACTTAAAATAGTTGGTGTGGACACTTCTTTGGTGTATCTAGTTCTATGAAGTGGAAAAAGGATTAAAGCAATCCAGTTCTGAAGGATCACCGTCTTCAGTAATGAGGGAACCTCACCTTGGAGAGGTGAACCTTTGAGAATGAAACCCATCATTATGAGTTTAGCCCACTGTGCATGTGCGTGAGGACCGGGGCCGTCCTGATGCTGAGGTATTCTGCTGGGCCTGAGCTTTTATCCCCTGGAGCCAGGGGCCCTCAAACTGGTGGAGTGGAGACATGGTGGCCTGACTGATATTCATGCGGGCCAAGTAAATGTGCCCTTCAGGCACAGCTGGGGCATTGGAGCGTTTCTGAGAACTGAGTGGCCTGTCTCATGACTGGAAAGGTGAGGGGGAGTAGTGATCTCCATGCTGGCCTGTGGGTGTATCCACTCTGGAAGAAATATTAAAGTCGCTGTGCTGTAAAAAATAATATATTACCCACAATTACAATATTGTAAACCTTGTCAGTTCTCAAAATGCAGAATAGTATGTTAGGAAAGGTTCTTGCTTGCCAGTATCTCCTTTCTTAAAAGGTTTGCAGCTGAAAAGCACCAAACCCCAACTTCCAGTGTAACTGGAACAAAACAGTTTCCGACTTGGGTAGAGTCCAACTTCAGGGGCACCCTGTTAAAACTTCTGAAAGATTTCAGATTTCAGAGTGCAACCTACGAGTAGCATAGACTGCAGTGCATCTTCATCTTTTAAATCACCTTCTGACATGAAAGGAAAAGTGGATTATATTTAGTAATCTGATAAAATTGTTTGTAATATTATTTTGAAGCACATTCAGTTGAAATGACCTGCTATAGTTGATGTAGGACCCTAACCCACTCTCTTTTTGAAATAATACTGAATCAGTTTGAATGTTCAAAGAAAATGAATTGAACTGAAGGACTAGGGTTGATTGTAATATGACGTAAAAGACCTTTATTCGCTGCTGGTGATGAGGATTTCAACAGAAAACTTGTTACTGTGAGAACCTGCTCCCAGATGACAAAAATCCTCTTTGTCTGCTCCGTGGCCTTGCTCCACAGATAATAGAGCAAAATGTGGCCCAAGTGAGATCATTTGTTCCCAGATCCTCAGATCTTAATATTTTCATTTGAGCCCAGGAGGGGATCTGCTAAATTGCCAGCTTCCATTGTGTTCCAACAAGGTGCACGAAAGTCTTGTCAATTATTTTTTATTTTATTCCAGACCAAAGAGCGCCTGAGTGAATTCAATTATCAACCAATTAAGAGGTGTTTCCTTTTATTTACACCCTTTGATTCGTGCCTATCCATATTGCTGGAGAAGAAGACAGTGGCAGGGTGCTGAATCAGTTGAACATTTCCTCTGCGTGGCCTGTTTAACACTTTGTCCCAGACAGCGGGCTCACTGTTGTGTCCCCTCTGGTTGCAAGCACAACAAAAAGCACATTACACGCAGCTGAACGCAACAGTTCAGCACAAAAAGAGGTTTCATACAGACAAGCACACTAGACGGTGCGTTTTTGTTTCGGGGGTTTGTTTTTGCGTCAGAACACTTTGGGAAAAGATAGACTACATGTGGAATAGCCTATTCAACAATCAGGTTACAACCAAGCAGGAGAAAAAAATGGATCAAACCCAGCCCCAGCAAAAAGCTGAACTTCTGAACCTGGAGGAAGTTAAAGGTCTGATTGCTTGTTAATGGGGGCTATTGGAAGTGACAAGCGTAAAATGTCTCTGTCTTACGCACTTTGCTGCTTGCAGCCACTTGACTTCAGACTTCTAGGCTTAGAAGCATGTATGCTGGTTTATTTAGCATTTATTAGATTTGAACATCGAGGAGATTTTGAGGTGGATTTTTCAGGGGTCTTATACTGCTATGGCACTGGGGCCAGACAGTGCGCACAGCGGGGTCTCCACAATATTTTAAACGGCCGATTTAACTTAGAAAATTCACAAAAAGGGGGGTCAGGAGGGCCTGTTGCGTTCTGAATCCCAAATTATTTGGTACAATGATGTCATTCAGTGATTCTTACACATCAGATTTAAACTGACAATCTATGGAAATGACCCAATATTATATTTCAGCATCAAAATGTTGGGAATGCTTTTAAAGATTTATTTTAAAATTCAAGATTGAAATCGTACTTAAAAATAGCAAATATAAAACCTACTTCATATGCTCATAAGAGGCCTACTTCTTCCTCCTGAGAGCTGGACGACACAAAAGGCGGAACATAACATATAAAGTTAAAATATGTGACTTTTATTCATAACATCGACGTGAATTTAAATAAAACACAATGCAGACCGACATACATTTCATGTTTGTTTTTTGTTTGGTTAGGAAAATAATTTCTGTACATATGTCTTCATTTTGGACAAAAATGTAGCCAGGTGCGTCATATAATGTGTGCCTCTTTAATTTTTACAAATAAAGTCCTCTTTGATTGTCGACACAGGTGTGATCACTTTCTGAGTTTGAAAGGCAAGGAAAAAAGAGTTGCGTTACTGTTTTGTTTGTTTGTTTATCACTGGCATATTTAAAGTAAAAATCAGCCAAAAAACATACAGTCTACACCTCTGTTCCCTCCCGGGTGTATATGAGGTTATTCACACTGAAGTTGTTGGAGAGGCTCTGCACTGATGTGTAATAGTTCATTCTGTTGTTGTCAGAGTTCAGGGGAGAGACTAAAGAGGGTGAGTATGAGCCCAGTCCCGACATGCCCTCTCTGCTCTGTGACAGCCCCCCGAGATGTCCGGAGCTGTAGTCCCGCTCTGCTCCTCCTCCTCCACCCGCCAGCAGCGAGTTCACGCTGGACACAAAGCTGCCGAAACACGGGCTGTGCTCCGCGGTGGGAGACGGCGACGACTTGGCTTCCGTGGAAGCCGGGGAGCCGTTGATGCTGGGCGGGGAGGAGCTCAGCAGGCTGGCGGTGTCGGAGAGCTTGAGCTGAGCGTCCTCCGATTTGACGGGCAGCGCGCCGCTGTCGGCTCCGTGCTGCTCCGCTCTCCTCTTCCTCTTCCTCCTGAAGTTGCCGTTGTCGAACATCTTCTCACAGTTGGGGTCCAGCGTCCAGTAGTTTCCCTTTCCTGGAGGAGGACCAGCACAAAGTTTCAGTTAAAAGTTGAACTCAAGCAGCTGCTGTGCTACGACACGACAGTTTCTGGATTATTAAAATAAATGTATCAACACAAAAATTATCTATTTTAGACTCACCGGGGTCATCCTCGTCACGTGCCACTTTTTTGAAGCAGTCGTTCAGTGACAAGTTGTGGCGGATGGAGTTCTGCCATCCAGCTTTGCTCTTCTTGTAGAAAGGGAAGTTATCTGCTACATACTGGTAGATCTGACTGAGAGTCAGTTTCTTGTCTTGAGCGTTTTGAATGGCCATAGCTATGAGCGCAGAGTAGGAATAAGGCGGCCTGACCATCTTGAAGAGCTCCTGCTGGCTGGATATGGATAACCAGCCGAGGTCTGCACCCCCGAACCCAGTTGGAGGAGCCAAGAACTGTCTCTGATTAGACCCGTATCCAGACTGAATGTAAGATGTCGCGCTATTGTTTCCGGAGAGATACGGAGAGGAGTTGATGCCCGGTCCGTTCAGCCACAGGTACGGGTTCGTGGACGGGGAGGTGTACTCTCCGAGGCCGTAGCCAGAGGGGTGTGCCGACGGCCTCTGGGGGTGATGGTGGTGGAGGTTCTGTTGGTAAACGCCGTAGTTGTCGCAGTACACGGCCATGTCCAAGAGCTCCTGGGCGCTGTGGTGCTGAATGGGGCTGCTCTGCTGGTTTGGTGCCTGGTGTCCAAAAGCGTTCATAATCCACTCAGGACCAGATACAAAAAACTACCAAAACCTGTTGTCTCTGTCTATCTCTCAGGACTGAACGCGCTCTCTCTGGAAGGAGAGTTTTTATGCTCGGCACGCGGAACCTCTACAGGTAGTCCATTGAAGAAAAGAAAAAAACAAAAAAACTTTTGGGATGGTCACACCCCTCTACTCTCACCCCCCCCCACCCCCCACTCCCTTTCAAACAGCACCGATACTGTCTCTGAGTGCTAAAGAGTGCCCACATTAAGGTACGTTAGTGGTTTCTAACTTAACTGTGCGTAATTACGCACAAAGGCCCGGGATCGTTGCGGCGATCAGAAAACATTTTAAAGTTACAGCGCGTCTATAACAATGCAATTAAATAAATCGGATCATTTGTTTGTTGCTACCAATAGGTCATGTGTCCCAGTTACAGCCATATATCTTATTATAATCTTGATTTCATTGTTTGATTACCTGTTATATTGATCGAAACTTCCCACGCACAAGAAGACACATATCTGTTTCTCTTTTAAAGCTTCATGGATCACCATATCCAGATCAGTTAGACACGCGTGTGTGTTTGTAGTAAAGAAAAAAAAAAAACTCACAGGTTTTAAAAAAATTTTCCCGGAATAAATGCTTCACAAGTGCCGCCAACATGTGGGCAGGCTGCCACCAAATACATATAATTTATCTTTTTTTTTCATTGCGCACACAGAACGTAGGTTATTGTTAATACGGGGAAAAGTCGTATTTATTTTCAAATTGTTGATTTTTGTAAATAAACACTGATGTGCCAGACCATAAATCCTATCGCATTAGAGATTAAAGTCATTTGGGAGAGCTTAGTTTCATCTTAAATGAGCTCTTCTCGAGCTGAATAAGACAAGGGCATAAAAGTCTATTACTGAGATGTGAGAAAACGGAACTACTGCGAATTAATAACCTACTCAAGGAAGAAAAAAAAATCTTTTTATGAATTTGGTTAGACGTATAAAGGCAGCCTCTAAGTCCAAGTTTCGCTGAGGGGGGAGCTGCCTTATAACACATCTTCTAAACCCACAAACATGATGGAGAACTTATGTGGAATTATTAAACTTGTACATATATCTGAACAATACAATAATAATAATAATAATAATAATTAAACAATATAATGTGGTCGCCTACTCTGATATTTAACTTGAAGTTCAACAACAGGTCCAAAATTGCGTCTGTGTTGCGTTTGAGGACCCTCATGCGCAACTGAATTTGGTTTACAACCAGAATGAGTCCGTTTTTTGAATATGTCTTTTTGCTCTGTTGTCTGTCCTTGTGAGGAGCGGGTTCTGCAGGTCCCCCCCCCCACCCCCCGGACTCCACTCTAATCGGCAGTACATTCCTCCTCTCCATGACCTTCATGTAATTGTTTGGCTCCGAGGTGTTGTCCCGAGCGCAGGCTGCAGGCCTGCTGCAGCAGAGAGGTGGCATTTAACCTCCAGATGAAAACAGCCCAACCTGTTAAACGCTGAGTTAATCACTGCTGACTGCTGACTGGATATCTGACTTTGAAACATGTTTGGAATAAAATGACGAATTTAACAACATCTTATTGTTAATAAAATCTATGTCTATTTTTTGAAGTGTAGTGAATGGTTGTCATTTGCATTAAAATCACAAATGAATAAAAATGTAGCTATTTGTGTTGAGGCAGTGCTCAATCAGAAATTTCAGTCCTTTTCTGTTCATTGATCCGTCAACATGATAATTCAAACACTGACTCTGTGTGGTGAGTGTTGAGGGTTCTATTGTTTCTCTGCCATATCTGTCTTCATCCTCCAGTTTCCTCAAGCCTTTTGAGGTCACGGCAGCCTTTCTTTGAGAGATCAAGTTAATCATGGAGAGGTCAGAGAGGCAGAGCCTCGGCAGGCCCCTTCAGCCTGAGACCGGGGAAAATCTCTGCTGCAGGTGATGGAGAGTTTTCACGCTGCATCCCTCTTCAGTGTGTATCAGAAGTTGTACTGGTGGGATCATAGCTGAACATGCACTGGTATTAGCAAAGCCCTCAGGGTTTCAAAGGTCTTCTACAAACAGCCTCAGCTTTATCTATGTGGTTGCATGACTGTCTGACATTTGCAGGCTGTTAACAGCTTTGAAGTTATTCTCATAATATTAGACGCACTCAAGAAATATTAAAAAAAAAATAACAAATGCTTTGATAAATCATCGTTTTGACTGAGCAATCTAAATGATTCCATTGTGTAACTGTGGGCTCGTGCTTCTTCCTCCTCAGCGTCTCCCCCTAGTGGAGGAATGAAGCCAGACAGGCAGCTTGGCTTCAGTGCTAATTAATGTACAGCCTGGTGCGTGAAGCAATATGTGGAAATAAAATATGCTGCTGCTGAATATTTAACAGGAAAAGAATCAATTCCTCGGTTGCTTGTGAAGAAAAAGAGATTAAAGTCCCTCGAAGAGTTTTGATCTAAAACTTGGCAGGCAGAGCAACAGTCTTTGGTTCAGAGCATTTTTCACTTGTACACCCAGTGGGCTTTATTCCCCAAGACAGCAAAGACTGAGACCTCCAGCTGAACTTTGCATGCATACATATATATATATATATATATATATATATATATGTGTGTGTGTGTGTGTGTGTGTATGTGTGTGTATATATATATATATATATATATATATATATATATATATAGGAGCG
>JBAMYA010000011.1:7324469-7356308 GCA_037176975.1 Arrhamphus sclerolepis | reverse complement strand
TTTGGGCCTGACAATGATTGCATTTAAAACATTATTTCTTTCTGTTGGTGTGCATGCGAGTGTGTGTGTGTGTGTGTATGTGTGTGTGACAGAGAGAGAAAGAAGGAAATAGTGTTTTTAAGGAGTTTTTTTTTTTTTTTTTTAAATAGATGTGCTTCCAATTAACTCAAATGTTGTCAATTAAGCTATCAGAAGCCTCCAAAGCCACGATATCAGCTGGGCCTTTCAGAACTTTATAAGAGTCGGGTTCTGCTCAAGGTTTCTTCCCCAGAGGGAGTTTTTTCTTGCCATGTGTTCAGGGATCACACTCTGAGTTTCTAAGGCACCAAGAGATGACTTGTAAATAAATTTAACTGAATTCATCTTGGTGTATATAAACTTCTGACTTTGAAGAAAGTTATTTAAAAAAATACTAAAATAACCAAAAAAAAAAAAAAATTTCTGCTATTTAACAAATAGAGATAATTTAGGTAACGTGAGCTGACGTGAAAAAGGAAGAGTTGAGTCTGATGCCAGACAGTTAATAAAAAAAGAAAAATAAATTGTTTTTGTTGGTAGATGTTTGAAAGCAATGACTTAATGGAGTTACGTGGTCAAATATGGGTTCAACATGGTGATGTGGTGCTCATCACTGTCTGGTCACAGCTAGGTCTGAATCTCAGCCGGGCTCTTTCTTTGCAGAGTTCTCCTCCTTCAAACTGAAATCAAAAACAGTGACTGTCCTAAACTGACCTGAGAGAGTTTGTCCTGTTTGTCTCTGTGATGGACAGGCTGAAGCAGAATGAAGTGGTGTAGAAAACAGAAATAAAGTGTATGAAAAGTAAAACACCTCATGGTTGATTTCAAAATTAGAAAGTTCATTAAACATTTTAGTTACTAAGTACTGACCTTCTAAACAGTTGACAGTGATAACAGATCCAGAGCTATTCCAAATGAAAATCCTCCTTCATGTACGTTTTAAAAGACATAAATTAGTCTGATTGTATTTGACGTTATCTTTCATCACAAACTCCTTTTTCCTTTCTCTCTTATTTAATAATCTATGGCGTATTTGTATGAAACTATCTTCGCTGTGAGGCCATACTGTTGATTTAAATAAAAAGAAAATATGTTTTTCTCGGAGAAGAATATTAAGTTTGCTTCAGGGGCCTTTTGGGGAATAAAATCAACATAAATGTCAACAACTGCTCGTGCAAAATATTTGAGGTATCCAGACACCTGTGTGGGCCAGCTAGGGAAAGCCTCTCTTAGTAATTAGATGTTCCTCTCTGTGCAAGTCCCCCCTGGCCACTTACTGCCTGAGTCTGGTGGGCAGTCCAGAAGACAGTGCACTAACTGAGACTGAAATACAACCCGCTGCACCTTCTGCTTCACTGCTGCTGGTTGCATTAGCTTAATTCTCTCCTCCACTGGGCAGATTTACACCTCTGCTGCCGTTTACAGCCTCAGAGAGATCAGATGCCTCTGGTCTGTAAGAGCCAGAATCACAACTGTGCTGAGCTCGCAGCAGCACAGGAGTTAAGATTTATTCTGCCCCATCTCTCAGAGAGGTTTTTAACATGTAGAAGCCCAGTGAAGGGACACTCATCAACTGGGAATTTGTAAGCTTTCGTAAGTGACTGCAACCGCAGCTTGCTGATGCAAAGGTTTCACGCAGCAAAGTGTAGATGGAATCAACACTAATAATGTGACCTTTAAATGAAGGCTTTTTATGTCGCCTTGCTGTGTGAGCCTGTTGAGGACAGGCTGCACTGACTGCTCGCTCCGGCTGAGGGCAGCATTGACTCAGACATGACACGGCACGATTTACTAAACAAACCAGACCCCATCCATCAAACATGCTGTGCACCTCCTTCTAGGCGGAAAAATATATCAAAAGCCAGAGTCTGATCAGGGTATCGATTTTAATCCTACAAAAGCGTCAGAATTTAAAGTGAAAATGATGAAATGCGCGTCAGTGTCTGCTGGTTAACTGTCTGCATGTGCAGGATTTCTTCTCTCTGCACAATGTATAGTTCTACCATGCATTATGGGTAATACCTCCAACAAAAAAAATACATATACTTTGCAATGAATACTTCAATAAGAGGTCTGTGTAATGAAGTACAGACTTCTGATTTCTAAATTACACCTTTGCAGGAAATCGAAAGGAAATATTGATCCACTCTAAACTCAATACTTAAGTGGGAGCTACAAAATTTAGACACGAGATTGAACATAGCAAAATTACAAAGATGTAATTAAACACATCAAATCTGTATTCCTCCACTCAGCTCACTTTCCTGAGGCTCTTATTAGTTATTTCCATGTGAAGCTGAAACTAGCTGGGAACTCATCAAACCACTTCTCCACCCCCGATCTCTAGGTATGTTTCCTAGCAACACATCTGTCTGACTGCCTGGGAAAACCCAGTGCTTCATAATTGGCTCAGCTAATATAGATCAACACGACTTGGCTCTCTTTCCCCAATCCGAGATAAAAGCCTGTGCACAGAATGGTTGTCTTATATTCAGTGCTGAATGCGTCTCAAAATAACATCTGCACCAGCAGGCTCAGGTTTAAAATGCCATCACGCTCCCCTGTGCCTAATTGTCAGGTGAAAACTAGTGTGTGTGCTTTTAAGATCTGCTTATGTCCACTGATCTTGGTGCAGGTTCTGCAATGTCTGACTGGAGTTTGTAAAGTTGGAGGCAGTGCAGAAAAAAAGGACTAAAGGGTTCAAATGTTAAAACGGCAGCTTCCTGTCAGGAGCAAGAGCACTGAAACTACTTGTTTGTACAACAAATGGAATTATTGACTGATAACATATCATTTTGATCTGATTATGAACACAACTGCTGCCAATGAATTTTCTTGATGATACAATTTACAGTTTAAATACAGATCAAGTCTCTATTTTTATACTTAGAAAAAGATTTAAGAGGTTGGAAGTAATAAAGGGTTGTTTTAATCCACATTGATGAGACAGAGTAGCTGTTTCAATGCAAAATTAAAGCCTCACTTCAGCACATTCAGCAATCTAGCTCTTTATTTTTATTCAAATAAAGACTGTGTGTACTTCTGAGACTTCTGTGCAATTACAACAGATTCACATTGCTCAACTTTCTTTTTTTCCTAATAAAGATAGATTTTTGTTTGAGTTTAAGATGTTTTACTGAAGAATCTCCATAACAACGGTTGATGCTCCCAAACAACAGAAGACTCGCTTCCTTCACACAAATCACGTTTCCTCTGTCGCTGCAGACAAAAGCTTTGGGTTTTCTGAAGACGAGTCAGCTGTGATGGAAACAGCCTCATGGATCCTGCGCGACACTATCTGTGACAGCTACAAGACAACGCCGCACCATCACGCTGACATCTACCGCTGAAGCGCCTCAGTTCTTCTATAAAGAGGTCAGCTGAAAATTTAGATGACAATAAGTGATGTTTTTCTATCCAAGTGGACTGAGAACAGAACTAAGCATGGTAGCAAAAAAATAAAGGTGTTATTATATTTCATACATGACTAAAAGTAAATAGAATCAATAAATATTGGCTGAAGAACAGAGATGAACATGTTAGAATAATTATATTAGTATAACTACTTCAGAATGATCCTTTTGCTGTTTCAGTAGTAGCTCAAATTTGCAAAAGCTTTTTTTTTAAATATAAAAAGGTTTATATATGCAGTATATACAGTGGGGAGAAAAAGTATTTAGTCAACCGTCAATTGTGCCAGTTGTCCCTCTTAAAAAGATGAGAGGTCTGTAATTATCACTGTAGGTGCACTTCAACTATGAGAGAAAGAAAATCCAGAAAATCACATTGGTTGATTTTGAAAGAATTTATTAGCAAATCATGGTGGGTAAGATTGTGGGGTTAAGTCCTTTTTTTGGTTATGTCATAATTGAAATAAATTTAGCATGTGATTATTTGTTTCTTTTGTTCTCAGATTTTTCTCTCTTTTTTTGGTTTGGTTTGTTTTCTCCTTGTCCTTGCAGTTGCTGAGAGCCGACTGTGGTGGCAGTCTGGTGTCCTGGTGGTGGTTCTCCTTCCTGTGTGCTGTGAGTCCCCTGAGTTTGGATCTAATTTTCCCCTCACTTGTGTGTGTGTGTGTGTGTGTGTGTGTGCGCGCGCGCATGTCACAAATAACTGGGGTGACTGGTTTTTTTTTGATCCTCCACAATGACCCGTTGCCCCACAAGAATGCTTCTGCACTGCTTAGGTTTTCCCTTTTTTTAAATAGATTAATTGTTAAACTTGACCCACGTCTCTAGCTCTCATTCAGTGAAGTGATCCTCGTGTTTGAGAGTGGTGTTAAAACCACAACCCCCCTCCCTCGGTATTGCCACACTTATTTCCCACCATCATTTGCAAATTTTTTCTCATTTTGTCTCTCATAGTTGAAGTGCACCTATGGTGAAAATTACAGGCCTCTTTCATCTTTTTAAGAGGGAGAACTTGAACAATTGATTGACTAAATACTTTTTCTCCCCACTGTAAATGTGGATAACTATTTTGAGTGATCAACAAGACGAGAAAAGCACTGTAACAACACTGCAGAAAGAAATAAAGAGAAAAAAAAGACTGCATGTCATTTTTCTCAGATGCAGTAGGAAAATAAGTTAATTACTTGATTACGAGTAAAGATTATGAAATGTTGAACAAAAATCAGCACTTTTGGCTTTCATGACAGCTCTCATTCTTTGAGCGCTGGATTTGACGAAAGAAAAATGAGTCTTCACCAGTTTCCAGGGTTTTTTTTTTTTTGCAAAGCAGCTGACAGATCAGCTTTGCAGGGGGCCTGTCAAGAACCTGTTTTTTCCCCTTTTTTCTTTTCTTTTGCACCATCGATCTTCGATCAGAATGAGATCCATACTGTTTGCAGATTGTGCCCCTGAGTCAACATTTGTACACGTGCATCATCTAAAAAAAAACCACCATCTCCAAACACACTTTCAGCTGATGAAATGGGACTCGTTACAAATTTCCGTGCACAACGTCTTTCCTGGTCATTTATCTGACACTCCAGCCCAAATCAAAATGTGCTGTTTGTAGTCAGGCAGTCATGTTTCAGTGTACCTGGACCACATGTAGATTCTAGTATCATCCTCCATGTTTAATACTGAATATCACTCTAGCCCACAGTGTTCTTCTTTCTGCCCATTTCTATTTTTGTCTCTATACATCAGATATCTTCCTTAGTCTACCTGTACATGCAACCTTTCCACATTGTTTGCATTAGCTCACAAACAGTTTTATATCCCCCCCCCCGACATGTGTTGTCAGACTGTGTTGAGCTGTTCTATAATCCTTTTGCATTGTTTTAAGTGGCAGCTTACTTGCTTGGGTCATGTTTCCTGTCAAATACACAGCTGCAACAGCTCATGAAAACAGCCCTCAGTTAACTGCTGATTAATTTGCATATTTAGACTTGTGCACAATTCCACATTTTCACTGACTTGATCCCTAAAAAATAAATTGTTTACAACATTGTTTTCCAAAAGTAAAACAGTTGAACGAACATCACTTTAGAAGTGGGATTCTTTCTTCTTCTTCTTTTTTTTTTTTTTTTTTGCCAGAGGTTATAGTAGCAGCTTACCAGATCCATTACTGAAAACTTGTAGTGGGACTCCATTTGGGTGGAATAAAAAAAAAAAAAAAAAGAAGAAAGAAAGAAAAAGCCATGAAGACACCACAGACTGTTGTGATGATTTATGGAAATGCTGTCCTCTTTTATTATGCGAAGGAGACGTTTAAAGACAAGCATGTACGCTTGCTGCCTCCCAGCAAATGAAAGTGTGTCGAGAGAGAGGGGAAAATATATGCACATTATTCTGGGCTGAAATGACAAATGAGATGGGGATAGGGTGCGTTGTAAATACATTTCTCCAAGAGAGAGGGAGCTAGCTCATAGCTCTCCCCCAACAAAGCCTCTGGAAATCTGCTCAATTAAGTCGTGCTTTTCTCTGCGCTTTAAGGACGGGGAGAGGGTGAAGCATAATGGCTGAGCACAAATCACCGAGAGCCTATTGAAATAGCTGCCAGTTAACTATGTAATATTACCACTGCTGAAATGCTTCACCCTTTATCCCTTTTCAATTGCAAGGCTAGATATCCAGAGTGCACCGGGTTTTCCTGATAAGTGAATTATAATATTGATGAAACTTTTTATTTCTAAGTCATGTATCTGAGTGGAAGGACTTACTGTTGCAAAGCAATAAGCAGGATAAAGTAACTACTGATAACTACTTTAAAAAAAAAAAAAAAACATACAGTACTGCACCATAAGTGGACTTTTTTTAAAGTTATTTTGGATGCAAGTTAAACAATGAGATTCAAGTCTTAATCTCAGTGTTTAAATAAGAATGTAAAATGGATATACATTAAATATAAATCTACATAAAGAAGACTTGCAGAGTTCTTGACGTATATTTACATAAGTGTTACACTTCTGGGTGTTAAAATGGTCCAAAATTCTTAACGTGGAAACAAAACGGATTGTTTCAGTTTTGTGAGTCATTCTGTGCACACTTTTATGGCATTTTAATATTATTATTAAATAAACCTTTTCTCTTCACTCTTGCTTTTCTGTAAGGGGATTAAAAAAATAATTAATGATAATTTAAAAACAAAAAAAAATCACCAAATACTGTGTAGGTTATTAGAGTGCTGCTGTTTTTCCCACCTCCCCAACTTCTAAGTTTTAAGATTGATATCGTAATGGGACCCAAAGTTTCTAAATCACGATTTCTCCTGGATTTTGTTTAGAAACTGCACTTTATGAGGAAGCTCAAGCAGAGCCTGAGACGTGGCGTTTTCTTCACCTAATCTACAATATTTTCTCTGTAACGTCTCAGTCACCCCACTGATTTGTCACTTCGCGCTCATACAACAGTTAAACACAAACATCCACTGACCTCTTGAGACCTTTCAGGCTGAGGTTTGACCATAGAAATGACGTTTCTTGCCACACTTCCATTAGATAGGTGCAATCTTCCTTAATTATAGCGGAGGCAACGAAAACATGGCTGAAATCAACTTACCTGAACAGAGCTGAGCAGACGTCAAGAGCAACTAGCTCCATGTTGTGGCCCAAGGCGTCGATCTAAATACTTCAGAGTACCTCAGAGCCATTGATGGGTCACGGGGGAGTGTTTTAGGTCACCATATACACATTTTGAGCCATGCACAACACCAACTAAAGATATAAATTCCAACAGTTTGACATTTAGGTTGCCATGGAGTCGGTGGAGCAACCGTTGGTGCTGAGACGAGGCTTCAACCAACACCAGCAGTAGCAATGGTCCTTCAAGAAAGAATGAAAAAGGAGAAGAAACCCCAAGAGAAAGGAAGGTTGTCATCATCGTAAAAGTTAAATTCTCAGTATCTTAATTTCTTTCTGTTGTATTGCAGTCATTTACCCAATTTCCCAAACAAAATCACCCTCTTTGGTGGAGAAACGACCATTCTCCCTCTTAAAAATGACAAAAAAGAAAAGAAAAACCTACTAGAATATAAAAAAGGGGAAAATTCATACGTTCTCCTGGAATCTTATAGGATTTTTAAAGTTTCATTCCATTTAGTTTACTTCTAGCCCTTTGGGAAATTGGTTGAAAAGATTATATTTACTTATTTACATGATTTATTGCTTAATGTGGAGGAAAACAGAAAAAACACAAAGGATTCAGTATTTTGATCACACTGACTTATCAACATACTAATGAGAATTTTTAGTGTCTGGCCAAAGATGCCTACACAGCCGATGAGCTGCTAAATGGTCTCCTACGATTGCTCCCTCAAAAGAAATTCAGAGGGAAAAGATGTCACTCAGCGGCCCTAATTAGGATAAGAGGGCCTCATGGAGACAGATCTTATTGAGATATCAAAAAACAAAAGAAAAAAAAAAAAAAAACAAAAAAACCAAAGCCCCCCAAAACACTTCAAACAACAGATGCTACAGTTTGAGCATTTGTCTTCAGGCAGACACCCACTCAAAGTGTCAGCAGAACAGTCGAGCAGTGGAGTATGAGCCACCTGGGGCAAACACTTATTTAAAAAAAAAAAAGAAAAAAAAAGGTCTCGTGGTTGAAAGAAAACAGAGCGAGGACTCACTAAATGTGCAGTGCGTGGGTGGTTCAGAAAATTAAGGTTTAACAGCAATTTTATAGCAATTATTAAACACTGAGAGCACAAACGATGGATGAAATGGAAAAGCCAAACTCCATCAAAGGTACAGGGTCTATATGACGACTGTGTTAACATGAGATCAATACTGATTCCTTATGTGTGCGATTTGATTGTCTGTAGTACTTAAAACACTCCTCCAAAAACTCAGAACAATACACACACATTGCTGAGCTAATTTAAATTCAGTTTAATCTAAAGTGGCCGTCCACCAGATAATTACACAGTGACATAATGGTTAAGTCTCTAATTTGCAGCCACAATACATACAAAGCTGATGAGAACTTATCAGCTCAATTTAAATGACATCACACATGTATTTAACTTTGACAGATGACGTGTTGTTAGGCAAACAGGGAAGTTTTGCATTTTCAATAAAATCAGACTATACAGAACAGATGAAGCTGGTTGGCCCAGTGGTGATGCAGCTCAACTATTCCTCAAATGTAGGTCTCTAATGTCTCTGAGAAAGCTGTCCAGTCCACTCCTTTGTGCAAAGTTGGATCATTTAATTGAGGATCGTGGGCAATTGTTCGTGAACAGTCCTGTTTGGGGGCTGCCACAGCCTTTGGGTCATTGCAACACCATCATTCTTTTCTTTTTCAGCAATTTTACAGAAGATTTACCTGTTTGTTTGGCATCAATGTCCTTTTCCATGACTTCGTTCTGATAAAGCTTTTAGCTACTGGAAATAGTCAACAATGGGTGCAACTGAACCCTGGAATAGTTGGTATACAGAGGAGTTCATAGTTGCTCAGGTCCTGTGGCTGCAAAGCAAACCTGAATTATCACTCCTTCCTCACTATGCTTGACAGTCAGTGTGCTGTTTGCACTGCCATGTTTAGTTTGGCTCTTATCAAACATGGTGCTCAATATTGAGGCCAAACATCCATTTAATCTCACATGTCTAAAGGACATTTGCTCCAAAAGTCTTGTGGTTTGTTCAGATGGAACCAGATGTCCCACCGTGTTCTTTTTAGACTATATTACATGGACGCTGACAGAATTTGGTGGTATGTAAAACTCCTGGGAATAATGGAGCATTATTGAATGTTTTCTACTTGTGATTAATACTTATTTCTGCAGAACAGTTGACTTCAAACTGTTTTTAAATGGCCTTCCAATCCCTTTAACATCCAGATTAATGACTGGTGATTAGCAATATTTGCCTGAGATCTTTGCTGACATCTTTCCTCCATAATGTGTGAATACACATCTGAATGTTACTAACGAATGCTGTAAATTCATCACACTTGATCAATTAATTGTGCCTGATTGGCAGCACCTGACTGCTACTTGCTGAATGGCGTAGTTTTTCCCACACACTGCTACAGCATGTTGGTTTCATGTTTCCATATGAATAATGAGGCAGCGTTAAATGTCATGTACTGCATGTCACTGAAACTGCATGTACCTACTTTTACCTGCGTTTACCTGGCGAGGACAAGACAACCTTTGATTCGGTCCCAACTTGTGAAACCGTAGAAGCGTCTGACAATGAAGAGGTTCTTGTGATTACTGTCAAACCAAAGCCAGGAGAAAGCTTCGCCGGTTGGTCAGTTTCTGCTGAAAAGTGCAAACATCTATTTTCAGCATCTTATGCTGCAAGCTTAGATAATGAAAACGACGTTCTTGTTTTTAAAAATACATACATTTGAAAGTTTATTCAGAAGTCATGTCAGTAGTGAACTGGATAAAGTCAATATTATTGAAATCCATGGTTACAGCAATCAAGGACAAGGTCTGAACAATGATAGTGCGATCGGAGTTAGTTGAATGTGCACTCCAAATAAAGTTTACCAATAAAATCCACAATGGGTTCTCACATACCAGCTCTGTGAAGTCCCTGTCAATTCAAACCTACAAGCCCTTTTTTGTTTCATATAAATGCCACTTAATCTATGATACGTTAATACAAAAAGAGTCATGATGAAATTACATACAAAAAAAGTTGAAATAAAATAAAATCATATATACAAACCTCTGTACATAGTGGGAATATGGGGAAAAAAAGAGACTAATGGAATAATGCTTTAATGAGCAGTATGCTCTCAAACACTTGAGAGGGTGTCAGTGTTGGCAAGCTGTTGGTCCAAGCTTATCTGTCTTAGCATAATCTCATGTCATGTTAAAATCTTGATGTGGTGTTGTCATATCACATCCACAAATTCAGTGACTATTCATCTGTGCAACATGCTGTGTTGCAGACTGCATCATCGTCAAACAGAAAAGCAAAAAGAATAAAGGAGAGAATTAGAGATGATAGGAGGGGGTGGGCCGCGGTGAGGTATTCATCCTGTCAAGCTGGGACAGCGAGCGAGGAATGTGTGGGTGAAAACAACAATTTTTCTGGGGGAACATTTTAATGTTGATGTTGTTGTTGTGCTGTTTGGTCTTAAATTCTGCGTCTTTGTTTACTGTACAATTCCTGAATCGATGGAGGCTTGCTTCCTGGTGGTCTTGGGAGGCGGTGGAGGGGGGGTCTTGCTAGGCAGAGGGGGAGGAATGTGCTGCAAATAGAAAGAAAGAAAGAAAAAGAGCCTTAAATCTTTGTTTTCAGCTTTAAACAATTTGGCTTCCATTGTGCTTTAACAGCAATGATAAAAATCTACAACCAGACTGTGAGGTCTGTTAAAGCAGGAAAGAGCGGCAGGATCAGAGCAAACAACGCTTATGAAACGTGCTAAACGGGGACGTATTATGAGGAGAAAAAAAAAGTTATTAGCATTTTCTGTGGCTGAACATATACTTGGGTGACTGAAGTGAGTGCCATCTCAGGAAAATCCAACATAGCTCTACCAGAGTTTAGTTTAGTGGCTCATTCAGATCAAACATTCAGCCCAGAATAAAATGATCCAGCTTATACATCTCTATTTCTACTCTCAACTTCAAATTGCGTTGCATTTGCTGCACCTTAAAGTGGAAAGCCACAACTATCTTGCAGTCTTGCAGAAAGACTTGACTTGCAATAGTAACCCCCCCTCTCTCTCCCCCCTCCCCCCAACTTAGCCCACATGCTCAAATGTTATTTTTAGCCACCATTTTAAAAAATAGTTTATTCAAGATATCATAGATGCTTTTAGATTTCACATATACCATGTTTATATTCTACATTACAATCAAATTTAAAAACTCAAGTTTTCCGATCAGATGTTAATGATCAGTGATGGATGATATGCATGCTAACTAAGAGGTTTTTCTTTTTTCTTCCCAGTCCTACAATTAAGGGCGTTATGGACAAACTCCATATTTCAGTGATTAAATAATGACAGGTTGGAACTTGTGGCTTCACCCTTGAAACACTCGAGTCGCCGACCTCACCTCTGCCTCCATAAATGGAGAAGTGCTGCTGCTCAGTCTAAGAAAACACGTGCTCTTACCACATTACTGTCGGCCTGTTGTCGCACTGTGCGCCCCTGCTCTGCTTTACTACCTGTCCATTGGCCGTGACAGTGGATAAATAAGATTAGTTAGAGGAGTGGTGAGGCGAGAGGATGACTTGAGTGGAATTCAGCGAGTGTGGACGGACGGGCTGCTGATTAACAGCTGGAGAGCTTCTGATGGATGTGAGAGGTAAAGTAATCATCCAATCAATCACGTCTGAGAACCAGGCTGGCTGGCGGGACAAGTATAAATAACAGCAAGGCGGACAGACAGGTATCAGCTGCTAACTGACTGATGCCTCCACTCTTCAATGACACACATTACTAAACGTGATTGACAGATCCAGAGCAAGCCCATGTGAGAGTGCGAAACCTGTACATACACACCACCACACACGTATCGTATTTACACATGACGTACAGGATGCTGAGCAGTGGGAGACTGAGGAGGTGGTTGACCCAAAAGTCAAGTTTATGTAGCGGACGCTTCTTTCATTACAAGTACCATGCATCATTAAGGAGCAGCTCACAGCCTAATTAAAACACTCACTCTTTGATGTGGTGGGGGTGGCGGAGGCGTAGAGGGACTCGTCAAGTCTTGATTATCTAGCAGGTTGCCGTAATCAGCTGTGATGCCTTTCACCGGCAGTGGTGGCGGGATTTCACCCTTGTCAGGACAACCCATCCCATTCAGTTCCAGACCTGCACAAGAGGGCACTTGTGAGCTCACAGTCATCAAAACACATCAGCGTTTGTGTAGGAGCTGGAATCAGAGTCAGTGGGCATCACAGATACCAACTTAAAAATGATGAAAAACAAAATGACATAAGATATGATTTCTGCATTCCATTGAAGGAGGTCAGTTCTCTAGGGTCTTAAAGCTGCATTGTAGAAGCTATGAATACAATTTTTTGACAATGTGAGAGGGCTCCTCTTGAGCAAGCAACTGCTTTCAGCAGAGAAGCTCTCAAAATCTACTTCACACAACCTTTCAAGCACTCGGGCTGTTAATGGTTGCTGTTGTTGCACTCAAAAACAGCTGCGCGAGTCAAAATTGATGTCAGATTAGCTAGCGTACAATAAGCAGTTGAAGGGCGAGATATTTCCCCCAGGAGTTAACAAAATTACAGCGGAGTCCCTAAACAGAGGTAAACAAACAAACAAAAATAAAGAGTGAACATATTTGCTATGCTGCTCCGTTGTTAAAAAAAGAGCCTTTTAAAAGATGAAAGAAGATGTAAATGAGAGTAATGTCAAATTGTTCTTACTGGAAACAGCGTGCAGGCTAAAGGAGGGTTTGCTCCTTGGTGTAATGGCCGGGGGTCCTGGTGAAGAGGAGTTGGTGGAGGAAGGAGGAGGCCCGGGAGACACGGAGAGGCGCCGGTCTACGCCCATTTGGTTGAGAACTTGACTTCTTGGTCTTTGGGGTCTCAGAGGGCTGATCTGTGGGATCACGTAGACTGAGTCATTAATGAGCGCGTTCAATAAGCAACTGCAATTATTCAACTCAACAAACAGGACTCGGATCAAATTTTCTTGTGTGCAAATGAGTTGAGACTGATGAAATAAAACAAAATGGGTTCCACGTCTCCTTTGTGATTATTGTGCGTGTATCCACACGCATATTAAAAAAGCCATTTGTCTATTTGTATTCCTCAAGGAGAAACCTATTTGGATAAATGTGCTCGTCGGGCTGCGGCATGTTATTTGTGGTTACAAATAATTGTTTGCATGCAAGACCCGTGTTTTCCCCACTTTATTATGGCTGGAATTGGAATATAAAAAGATATGTCCTCAGGGCTATTCCAGACTGTAGGCGGCATTAACAAACAATTTTCTAATTGGGCAAACACAAACACATGGCCACGAGGGAGACGCTGAAGATAACAGCACATTTTATTCACACACACAAGTACTTTTTCTCCATGATGCTAAGACAGTTATTTATGCCGGAGAAAAAAAATAATGTTCCGAGTTTTCTTAAATCTAAGATTGGACCTTAAAAAGCAGTTTATTTATCCTGAAAGTGAGACCCTTGGACCCTTTAGGCATGAGACCCCCCCCTCCCCCATAAACCAGATGGACCCACCAACGCCACAGGGCATCTCTTGGATTTTACTCCCACTGGGCGTGCAACAGTCATGCCTCTCTGCTGTAAAGGACGCAGCAGCATCGAGGCAGGACGAAAGAAGACTGAGATAAAGAGACATAAAGAAGACTGGGGAGCAGATGAGTGTTAGAAGAAGAGACAGTAGAAGTCTGAAAGGATGGAAAGTGGGAAAAAACCATTGAGAGAACAGAAAAGAGTGCAGAGGCTCTAAAGATGCTCTAGAAACTTATGATTATGTTTTCTTTCAGAACTCCTGACAGAAGAGAAAAAACAATATTTATCTTTAACACCAACAAAACAGGGCTCTCTGTTCTGTGTCACACTGATGTTTGTTTATGATGCGACTTGTGTGCTAGTGAAACATTTCATGCTACGCTCATCGTCGAAGATCACAGAATTATCTGCCAGTCAAACTTCTTTCAATCATTATTTTGCTTTTCAAATTAATATCATTACAAATCGCCTCTTTATTACATCCCCCACCCATTCTAAGAACATTTTTGACAAATCATTATAATTTTGGATAGAGTATAATATCATTATAAGAGCAAAAAAAAACAAAGAGAAGAAAGGAGAAGATGAAAAAAACGTCTACGCTACCGTCTCTGAGAGGATGACAGCTTCAGCTGGCTGCATTGGGATCTCTGTTGCCTTTAAATCTTTGTCGAAGATCTCTTGGTGCTTGCTGTTCCTCTTCTCCTTTTTCTTCTCTTTGCGCTCCTTCTCAGGTTCGTCCCGGTCCAATTTGTCCTGAGACTTGGTGTGGAGCTTCTTTGGCAGAAGAGGCTCGAGGGCAAAACTGACGAAGAGATGATATGACATGCTTGATATTGGTCCAATCATCTGCTCTGCAGCTTTTCTCATTTGATCAACTTTAAACTTTAAACAATGTAGCAATGATGTAATTAGGTACATTTTTCAAACGCTGCACTATAATAGCTGTTTAGGTCCACTTCATTTTTAACTTGTGTGTCACAGGACAGATATCCCCCCCCAAAAAAAGAGAAAAAAACAACTAAAGCCAGAATGCACATCTTTCATGGTATTTTATGCCCTAAAGAGTTGTGAACCATGTGTTACCCATCTGAGCCAGGCCTGGAGGGGGAGTTGTCAGAGGAGATGGAGGTGACTGAAGCTACTGACAAAGGCCTCTGGGAGGAAGGCATGGTGAAGGAGCGCACCATGGAGGGAGGACGCGGCCCCCGCCGCTCATCTGCTGCCGGCTGCCACCACGGAGGGTAAGAAAAGCAGAAACACACAGAGAATTCAGCTTCTACGTTAAACTTATCACTTCAGCGTTATCAGTGCACATCCATTGGCAATTCTACAGCAAAATGAACCTGTGAGCTCCTTCCAAGCTCGAGAACCTTCACTGTATTAAAATCTTCCCAAATTTTTTAAACTTAATTTAACGGATAAACTGTCAAGTGCTATTTTTCTGCACAGCTCTCTAAATGCAGAAAAAACAACTGAACATAAAATTAGGGGGATTAAAAAGAAAGAACACTTGCAGTACTGTTTATTTCTGCTGAAACCTGCTGGGGGGTTCGGGGGAGTAGCACAATAGTCCTACATGGAAATCTTTTCTGAATTTATAATTTTTAAATGAAGCGTGCAGCTGTCACACATCTGACTGGACCTTGTTTTCACACGATGGCTTCTCTCTCGTTTGAAAGGTCGCCACCCTCTCCCTATAAGTGAACTATTGCCCCTGAACCTCAGGCGAGATTGAGAGAAAAGCTCGACTAAGCAACAATTAACTCCGTAAAGGAGGAGAGAGACTGGAGACAGCTACGACTGGAAAGCCACTGCAGAAAACAAAACTCATTTTAAAGCAATACAAAGGAGAATTTTTTTTGTTGTTTTTTTCATTTAAAAGCATTAGTATCAATCATTTTTTTGTGAAGAAAATTTGATTACTTTTAGCAGGTTTTCTATAGCTCCAGCTCCTTTCCCTACTACTGGCAAAAACCAGCCAAAGTAACTTCTTGACTGGTCGCCTCCTGTGACTGCTGCTTGTTGGTTTGTGGCACATCAACAATGATGAAACTACTAGACATGATAGAAGATGCAACTAAGAGACTGAAGAAAGTACAGGCAGCAAAGAAAACCAGAGCGACTGAGCAGGAGATCAAATAACAGGGTCAAAAAGGTGAGTGTGAGCTTAAAAAGAAAAGAAAAGGCAAATGTTCTGTTGTGCTGTTTTAATTGATCAACAAAGTACAAAAAAAAAAGCTCAAGCGCAGGAAAAAGCTCTTACCAGAGTCTTTGCCCCGTACTGTTTCTCCACCTTCTCCCGCAGCTGTTTGAAGCAGGCCTCCATGCGGTCGTGGAACGGCCTCAGTGCCTCCGTGACCTTCTCACCATGGATGCGAACACCTTCAGCGAGATGCGGTATCTGGTAGAACAAATTAACAACATGAGAAAACACCATCCGACAGATCCCTGAAAAACAGGAGGACTGCCACTTCTACATTCATCAGAGAAATATCGTCTTGCAAGTTGCCACAGCTATTTCATTTCATGCTCAAGACATCAAAGTCTTCAGCTGTGTGTATTCA
The DNA here is from genome assembly GCA_037176975.1 of Arrhamphus sclerolepis. NCBI lineage: Eukaryota > Metazoa > Chordata > Actinopteri > Beloniformes > Hemiramphidae > Arrhamphus > Arrhamphus sclerolepis. Next base: position 7,340,088 of record JBAMYA010000011.1, on the reverse strand, counting down.
GCAAAAGCAGTGAAGGTACATCAGCCTGAATCTATGTACAAGCAGGTGGAAATGGTCTATGTTAGGGAGAGCTGTTGCCATAACACTCCCTCACCCTTCCCACTGCTACTAACACCTCATCACTACATTTAAATTAAAAAAAAAAAGGACAACAAGGAAGTTTTTCCTACATCTACAGGCACTACTAGTTCTGATAGATGTTTTCTTCTCTGCCACTGATGCAAATAATGACGCAAACACCCTGCCAAGTTCACAGCTGCCTCTTACACTGTAAGACGCAGTCGAGTAGCTAAATCTCAACACAAAGCAGAGACATTGCAGGTAAAAGGAGAACTGAAGCTGCTGATAACTTGTAATTAGGGAACCCCAGAAACACACTCCCTGCCAGAAGGCTAAATCTGGAGAGAGGAGGCAGCATCATCCCTTGGGGTAGATATTTTTTTCTCTCTGCTGGGTGAAGTCCCAAGTTATTTATTTATTTATTTATTTATTTCATAGGGGATGTCTCTGTGCCATATACCATCTTTGGCTTGGGTAAGGCAGTGACAAATTGCACAATAAGTTGCTAGAAACAAGCAAAGATGTTAGAGCTGCAGTAATAGCATAGCTTCTCTTTCCCATAGCAACTGTAAAAATATTCCCGGCGTTTCAGTAAGTGACATAAAGTTAAAAAGGGAAGGAAAGCAGCTTCTGCTGCCACGCTTATAAGTAAAGTAAAAAATAAACAACATTAATACGGAATTTAATTCTAACTTTTACATGAACTAATCACAGTCAGAAAAATAAACGGTTAAACTGCAGAGTACATCTGACGCAGACGCTTTGATGGATCACTCATTCACCGAAGCCCTGAGCAAAGGGAACAAAGAATCTGTTCAGAGTACAAAGGAGTGTGTGAAGTATCTGGCAGGTGGGCTAAAGGAAAGATTGTGAGTATGAGTTAACCCAAGATTCCCTAGAGCCAGCTTGCCTTTCTTCCTTTCCTCTGAGGGCAAACCATCCCCTCACAACAGACTGTAGAAAGAAGCCAACTCACTCTGCTGGCACACAACACCAAATTACTTTTGTGATGCAACCTTTTGTAATAAATTGTGATGGTGCATGTTTTATTTACACATGGTTCACCATAAGCTGGGCTTATAAACAAGAAGGTATGATATAAAAGCAGAAATACACATCTGTACTGTTGCTTCAGGTGCTCATCCGTGTAATACACTGCAGCAATAGCATCTTGTGATAGGAGAGGTTTATACTGAGGAGATAAACTTGGGGGGGAAAAATACTTTGCAGGTATTACAGTGTTACTGTGCTGTGTTCCACAAAGCCAAAGCTCCTGCACAGAAAGATAAATGAGAGGAGGCTGCACACACCCTGCACGGATTTCCCCTGATATTGAGCACCTTCATCATTATCACTACTGGGACCTCTTGCAGGAGAGAATAGTGAAAGAGGAGGCTTACAAGGGAAAGGTGAAGGAAAGGAAAGAGAGGCAGAGGGGACAGGGGTTAGGAGCAGGAGGAAAAAGGGGGAGAGGGAGTAGAAAGATGATGTGTTGTGAAATGAAAAAGCCATGAAGAAAAAAAAAAACAGTGAGTGAAAGCAGAGGCAAGATTCACGTCTCCCAGGATACCCACATCTTTTTATAGACCTTAAGATGATTGAGTGCAACTGAGTGGCGGCATGGCAACAGAATTCTGCTTGGTGGCTGCACAGTGATAAGCTCATTGTGTAAGACACTTAGGCTCAATGCCAACACGCGCACACATTTTCACTTGTTTAATTACATGTAAAAACTTTTTAAGAAGCTTTTACTCCATTCCAGCAGTCTAAGAGAGACATTGGTTTAATCACTTGGGATCCTTTATGAGGCTGAGCTGGAAGCTGCATGTATAACAAAAAACAAAGAAACAAAACAAAACACACACAGTAATGTGTCAATGTGATCTATTAGGTTGCAAAAAAGCCAAAAAAACAAAACATGCTGACAAACAAAAATAGTTTAGACTTGAAGAGATATTTCCCTTTTTATGTGAGAGAATGGCACAGCTGGAGTGTCAGAGACACAGAGGGTTTTTTTTGTTCATCTTCAGAGATCCCATGGTGCAGCGTGATGCCAACATCAGATTGTTGAAGAGCCTGCATTGGTGCTGCTTTCAAAGCCAGACTCATTACAACACCAGAGGACAACAATCAAATGACCCGAATGCCTTTGAGGATCTTTCGTTTTCCTCTGAAACTGAATGTAAAACGTAATGAAATAATGGTGCATATAGAAATAATCACATTTTAAGCACCTACTAACTCACAAACTGAAAAAAAGCAACTCTGTCTCTTTGTTATGAGCTGAAATTCTTTCATTTGAACCGACATCTTGATGTGCAGGGTTCTGTTATATCCCTGACCCAGCCTAGATCAGTTATCCAGCCTCTCACCTCCATCTCCACCTGAGATCACCAATAAACTTCATATCACTCTGCATTTGGTGCACCATGGTAGTTAGAAATCATCTCCTCTCACCTTCTGCTTCACTATCAACAGCTAAAGCCCGTCTTCAGTTGCATAAAAACTCTACTTAAGAAAGAAACAAGTTGGTAATATTACAGCAGAGCTTTGCATCATCCTTAAGGAAGTAGAAAATATTAAATTAAATTCACCTGGTATCAACAGCATATTTCTTTTCAAACAATGATGAAAAGTAATTCAAAGAAGCAACATTTTTTCACATTAGAGACGAAAACTTTAAAGCAGAGAGGAATGGAGCGACTGGGATTTACTGAGCTGATGTTTGACAGGAGCTGCGATGTGGTTTTTCACTGGTGTCACCTGCTGGCTGGATGTTAGCTTCAGCGTTCCTGCAGTGTTTTATCAATCTGGGCCACCTCAAGGCAAGACTCTAAACAAGACATCACGTCAGTGATGGGTCAGTGACAGAAGTTCAAGTCAAATAATCGGCTTGGTAGTGTTACCCTGGTTTACAGGATAGGCCGTACATGCTCTTATTTAAAGGAAGAAGATGCTCATAGGGTTAATGAGTTTAATTTTTTTGTCCAAATGTGCATTTGCATGGTCACTTGAAGCTGCTGAACGGATCTCAACAAAAGAGGAGAGTAAAGTATTGGGGTCGAGTGGCTCTCGAAAAAAATACGTGTAAACTCGTGGTCAAAAAAGGAAACGGCCTCTCTGGCATTCTGATCAAAAGCTTGTTGAAGGTATTTCATTAAGACCTCGGGAAACTGTGTCAACTTGTGCAAAAAGAACATAAATACGTCTTTTTTAAAGAGGAAAAATCAGTGACTGAGTGCCAAAACTCTAACCAATCACGCTTTGTACAAACTGCAGACAACTTGCAGAGAGGGTCAGGCTGCTCGGTCCCAACACACCAGAACACAACTGCACTCAGTCAGATAAACGAGAGGCTGTTAAACAGAGTTACACGAGCACAGATCCAAGATTCAGGTGCTATTTTCTAAGGTCGGTAGATCAAAACATGATTCACTATTAGACTTTTACTGATTGTTTTCATACTGTTCTTTATTGGAAGTTTGTTTACTGTGGACCTCATCAAACTGACCTGTCACAGACGTACAGCTGTTGCCGGTGATCAACGTGGCACAGACGCCTAGTTTCACTGCTTCCTTCAACTCATGTCAAGATTCATTAAAGATTATGATTCATGGAATATTTTTATTTTAGCAGCACAGGAGCAAAACAACTCAAACTTGGAAAAAATATGATCATCAAAAACACTTTCATTGATTTAGAGCAAACTTTTAGGTGTCAGGCGGTCCCAGAGGGTGTGTTCAATGAAGACGCCAGAAATCATAACTGCCTGTGTGCTATAAACCGAAGCGCACTGTTTGTCTTCCAAGAGGTTCACACTTATGGATGTGAGAATTTGCCAGATCAGAGCAAGGCAATGATGACATGCCACAGATTAACAGGCCTTTAGAACGTGCTTTTCATCAAGGATAAAGAACTAACCTGAGATATATAAGGACTATTTAGTATCATAAACTACACCCATGGAATTTCATAGTAAGAATATGGAGCTGAAAATAAGCTAACCTGCCATTTGTTAGCTGCAGCTACTCATTAAGAGGATGCCACAAACCCATAAAAGTTAACTAAAAACGAGGATGAGGCAGCACTTCAAAAATGAATACCAGAATTACACTGCGAAGGTCATTTGCAATATTATGATTATTTCACTATGAAAATGACCAGTTTTATGCCTCAAGACTGCATAACTGCAAAGTTGATGTGTGTATCCCTCCCCCCATTAGCAAAGCCCACTGTAACTGTTTATAAAAGATTGTGTTCAGATGTTGGTGAGCTAATGCCCACCTAAATATGCCCCTTAAGTGTATATCTGAATTTATTAACAATTAACAAATAGTTAACTATTTATTATGCATGAGTGGGAAGTTTCAGGCAATGATTCTGACATTTGGGCACAGCTTTTTTTTTTTTTTTCAAATAAGCAGCATCTACTTTCTTTCTTTTCTTTTTACCAGGGAGCTTTTCATAATTCTCAATTTCTATTTCCTTTCTAATTACTCGATGAGCACAATGGGTGTTTCAGACCACCAGTGAGCACTGGATCATTTCTCACTGTTTAGTTTGTTCATTTCTAAGTAGGCTTGCCTTCATTTGCCTCATTTAGATGATTTCAAGACAAGAGATAAACAAGCGTGCTGGTTTTGGCAAGGAGACAGCGGAGGATATTAAAATCTGCTTTATTCCTCTCTTTCAAACTTTGCTGTGTATAGTTTTGGCATTAACTCGGTTAATACATTTCTCTTACTTGGAGGAAACAGAATGCTGTCATTTCAAACACAAAAAGGGCTTTTTTTTTCAAACCAGACAAGAGTTGTTCTTTTATTTGATATGAGTAGCCCTGGGGCACACCCCAGGGATGATGCTATTTAGTTTTGTAGACTATGGGTGGGCAGCAAATTCAAAATAGATAACGACTTCTAATGCTATTTCTTATCTTGGCTTGAGGCCAGCAGAAAGCTTGGTTTTTACGCTGAATGGATTTGGTTCATTTACAGCTCAACAGTAAATATGAACCAGTGCAAACCTGAAAACTGGGCAGTCAAAACAAACCTTCCTGTTCACGGACTTTGCTTCATGACTAAGAGAAAAACTACTGGGATATTCTGTTTAATGAACTGCTGAAATGGTGAAATAGAGACGTCTCTATTGTTAGGTTACCCTCAGCTGCTTTATAAACTTTTACTTCATTAAGCGATTTCAAATATTTTTCATGCAATAAATATAAAAACTAGATAATATGGCAAGAATAATTTAAAAACATCTTACATCTTGTGAGCTGCATAAACAATTACATGAGATTTGAAGCTTTCAGTCCTAAAAGTTTGAGGGTGATATAAGATTTGCATATTTCTGTGTGAACTATAGTTCTTTATAAAGACAAAAGGTTTCAAAAACACAAAGAAACAACTTCTTCCATTCTGTGCAGCTCTACCACTTACATTGAGCAGAAAGCTGACCTATTTTACAGCAACTGAGACAGGAATAACGACTGAAAATTCAATTAACTTTATTTGCAGCCAACAAAAGGAAGCAGATAGGAACCTCTAGGATTTGTGCTCAGTTCCTGGATCAACCATAAGCCAGGAAACTATGATTTCCTGAGTACTAAAGTTACCCACACTTCAGAGCTACACAGCGAAGCAGAAGTAATAAATGTAGTAAAACAAAAAAAGAAAAAAAGGAGACCACAATGAAGAATCCTGAAATCCCAAAAGGAAAAAGTTTTTGTTCCTGCAAACATAGCCTGGAATTTATTATCAAAATTGAAATGAGATGAAATCTGTTGAATACCATAGTAAGACGTTTAGGTGCATGCCCACCGACGGTATGTCGGAGTGTGTGTTTCTCGTCTGCCGTGTGGGCTTTTTTTTTTGGTTTCTGGGGGGTATGAAGCTCGCAAAACTGCCACTGCTGATCTCTTGTTGTTTCTCTGCGCTGGAGCATCCCCTCGACTTCAGAACGTCTGTTTCAGCACTCTTCCTTACCATTATTTACTCTGAACTCTTAAAACACACTTCCCCCCGATAACTTCAGATACTGTTATTGGACACTTACGGTGGTGCACTTCAAAGTTTTTTAAACAATATTATATTTTCACCTGTAATCTTTCAAAGAGCCTCTTTCTGCAATCCAAGCACTTTAGTAAGGCTTCAAACAAATGCTTTAATACAGAGGGAAAAAAAAGAGCCTTTATGACCTCTTATATAAGAAGCACTCTCAGGTATTAAAAGACGAGGTGTGGTGTCTGCACATCCACATTTCTGGTGGAGTTCTCATGAAAAAACTCTTAAGTCTAATATTTCAAAACACAGTTATTTAGATCTTAGATGCGAAAGGTGGCTGCTAAAGTTTGAACTGAATAGCTCAAAACATTGAGCAAACTGTGTGCCACAAAGTAAGAACAGGAACTACTGAATATGGCAGTATTCTTTTTCTTTTTTAGATGTGAACAACTTTGTGATGAGCTGGCCATAGCAGCCATCTTTGAACCCTGACATCTTTGATGAGACAGACAAGCAGACGGAAAAAAAGACAATTGACAGCTTTAGTCCCACCTGCCAGGCAATCAGGTCTTTCAGTTTCTCAATCTTCTCAAAGTCCTCTGGGTGCTCCTGGATGTACTTGTCATTGAAGAAGGCCTGGCAGAGGGAGGAAAGAGACGTAAAAGTGTAAAACACAAGAGAATGTGGGAGGAAAAACCTAAATGGGCAACGAAAAACACGCTAGAGTGGTATTTAAAATGAAAAAGATTAATGTAGACATCTAGATTCCAACACCGTTCCTGTTTGACTAAGATGAAGGAGTGACCACAGGGCAAAAAATGTTCTTCCAGAAGAGCGTGGACACGTTGACTCCCATCAGCCACGGCTTCCCAAGACTGATTAGAAAAGATGGATGTGGCCACAAAGATGTAATCCATTAGTTTGGGAACAGCTGTTTTGAAGCCTGGAGTTCAACATTTAATCGCTGCAGTGCTTCTTTTTAGCAGTCAGAGGGTTTCAGTTAGAACTGAAAACCTGATCCTCCTTTTAAAAAGCATTATTTTAAGCTTCAATGAACTAAAAATTGGTGAGCTATAAAATATTCAGTGAAGTTTTGTTTTTTTGTTTCTTTCCAGACATAAAAGGCCACAAAACAAGTGAAAAGGTTGCAGCATCTCAAAGCTTTTGAGTAAACTGTTACTTACAGACACCCAAAAATAGATATTTCGGCACAGAAATAAAATTATATGTGCTCTTTGATATAAGTGGAAAATAAAACAGGCAGGCATGAAAGTCATAGAGGACGAATAAATATCAGGACAGAAGGAGCAAAAAAAAAAAATAAGAAGAAAAGAAAATACTTGACTACCTTCTCATAATTGGTGAAACCTCCCATGACAGCTGGGTCTACGATCCCATTCAACAGCATCGAAAGGGGATTGATGGGAAGGTTGGGATCATTGAGATGTCTTTGCACCATGCTGCTGATCTTCTCATTGGTTAGCTGCATCGTTTCCATGGCATTTTCCAGTGGACTGATCTCCTCCTGTGCACATCAATACATGAATTCACCCAGTTTCAATGTCAATATGTATGTCAGTACGGTCATCAACGTGCACACGTCACCACCATCTCTGTAATCTAAATGATGGAGTACAAACATTTTTGTGCTCATTTATCATTTCACATCGGTCACCATGAACAAATCGGCAACTGTCAAATGGAGATGGATAGCTTGTTGGTGTAAGGGACCGTCTTTTCCCATGACAACAGAACAAATGTGAGAAAACACTAATACGAATGCTGCCATTAACGTCATTGCTAGTCCCGTAACAACAAATGGGGAGAATTTTATTACCTAAATGGATGTTCAACACATAGATAAATAAATAAATAAATAAATTCCCTCCTTCTTGTAAGGGATTTGAGGAAGCATGAGTGGCTTGTTGAGCAAATGTCAGATTTATACCCCAGCCATGGAAAAGTAAAGACGCCGTAGCAAGGAGACATATCTCCAATCTGTACTGGTAGGTCTCGGGCCAGCTTGATAAAAAGAGTTGTCAGATGGAAGGATTAAGCTCGGTGAATCTCAGCCTCGTCATTAAGCTTTAAATAGAGAGTCTGACCTTTGGGACCTGGCCACTCCTCAGCTCATCTGGAGGGCAAGCTGCTACTTACAGTACGTTCCAACCCTGCTTAAAAGAAGACGTGTCTGCTCTGAATCGTCCTGACGATGCACAGACTCCACTACATGGATCTAGCAGTTGGTGAAGGGTTGACTGAGCTAGTATTGGAGCAACTCCAAGCTGTGTGTATATATATATATATATATATATCATAAAAGTGCAGAATAAGAAGTAATGTATGTGTTAATGTTGAGAAACTCATTCCAAAGTGTTGTTTAGCGCCTGATCAAACCTCTACTATTGGATATCTCTTTCTTAGCTTGTGTAACTCTGAGCAGGTACAACAGATCCATGTTTGTAACCTGTCAGCTTGTCAGCTTGATAAGAGGCATTGTTTGTAATCTTTTTTATGAATTATATCTGCTGCATTTTCATAGAAATATAAGCAGGTACATGAGCAACGAGTAACACTGTACAATATGACACAGGCTCTCCAACTGTAATAATTTGTCCAAAAACCCAAAAATATTCAACTCAGCCCCAAACTGGGTCAGGGGACCAGTATTTCACATAATTAAAATCAGCAGGTCTTTATGGAGTGAGATGGGGGTCAACCTATTAAAATTCTATAGTGGTAAAAAGGCTGCAGTCTGACCTTTTCAATACAGAGCTTCATATTCATTTCCATAAAATCTATAGAAAATCATCAGAGACTTTGTCGTCCAGCTGAATGTGTGCAGTGAAGCTCTTTACAGTGAAAAGTGCAGGCTTATTTGTGGTTTTTAGGGTTTCCGAAAGTAGAACGGGAGGCATAGCCTAGTGTGTTCTCTACCTTTAAGATTATGCTTAAAACTTTCCTTTTTGGTAAAGCTTATAGTTATGGATAGCTTCACTAATGACATATGCATACTCTCTTTGTTTGTATATGTTTTTTTCTTCTTTTTTTCCCCACTCTCACCTTGTGCTTGTTCAGCATGGAGGATTGCAGCAAAGTGAAGATTATATTTATTGGGTTTCTTAGCTAGGCAATTTTTTTTTAATGAATTAAGCTTTTTTTTAATACTGAACTTTGAAGTCAATTTGAATGATCGACAATGAATTGGAATGAAGTGGATTTTGCATGCATCACAATGAACTGGACTATAGCTGGATTTGACTGAGTGCATTTATTTGACTTTAGATGCTCTTTGTGTAAACTGCCTTGAAGTGACTTGGCACCATACCAGGAAAGTAAATTGATATTTGTTTAATCAATGTGGATCAATCTGGCACAAATAAAAAGAGACCATGTCCTGATTACTGATACTGATTTCACGTGAGCCTGCGGATCCTCGTCTGATGAGGAGACCATCATGCTCACCGTGGACACCGACTTGACTTCAAACCACCGCAAAATCCCAGGAAGTTTGTATGCTGTTGTGTACGTGGTCCTCTCGATCCACATGTTCTGCACAGAAAAATCACAGACAGAAAGAAATTACACCTAGAAAGAGAGGAAAATGTCAGGAACAATTTAAGACGACAAAGCACTTTAGAGTGGGTAACATGCAGCGCTTTAAGTGCCAAAATAATTCTTTGCATTGCACAGAATCAACCTTTAGGAGATTTTATGCATAAATGAGGTAAAGATGATGTAATGGCTGTTCACATGAAGCCCACTGCTTCTTGATAGTTGCATAAGACTCCTGTTAAGAAGAAATTCTTCTCCCATACATAGATGTAAAAAGAGGGTCATAAAGGAAAGGTACAGGAGATGATGATGATGATGATGATGACTCTTGCAGCAGATGTCAATCATTCTTTCCTTTTATTTGTATAACGTTAAATAAATCAAATATGATAAAAACAGCTAGAGAGAGTTTTGTTATCAGTAGAGCATACTTATCACTCACTCTGGAGAGATAATGAATTATAAAGATTTGTAAATACTAAGAGTTTAATGGACATGACAGGCATAAAATGTTTAACAATAAATATTCATCATCTCTGTCAGGACAGATAAAGTTTCAGATGAGTTAAATATATCATCCTTGTTCTGCAGAATTGATGCCACACTAAACACACAGAGGAAAGTGTGACTGGGTTTAATTTGTCTTCTTGTCACCGTTACCTGGATACCAAGAACGCACAAGGCATAATTCATCAGGGGCTCTAATAATAAAGACTTGGCAGAACCAGTTGTATTATGAGCAAATAGATTTGGATCACAGTAAATCATTTAATTTATACTGGTGTTCTTTTAGCAAACAAAACCTTCCCCATGGTTCAATAAATAAATAAATAAATAAATAAAAGAGTCCGATGTATTTGTTTTTCCTCATTTAAATTCTGCAAATATCAGTCTAATAATTTACTGCGCAGAAAACTACAAACAAAAGTATGTTAGGAGCATAAACTTAAAATAATCTTAAATTTCCAAAGCATCTCATGTGACTACATGTGAAAATGTGTGTTTTTTTAAGAGAACAGTGCATGGACACACACAGTGGGGCAGGTAATCACAGATTTAAAGAAAATATAGTTTAACATGGCAAAATTTTGTCAGTTATAGGTTTTGAATGTTGGATGATTGATTTTTATTTCAATTCTCCAGCCCTACCTCAGACTCTTTGTTGCATTTATTTGAAAACTTCCTAAAAACATTGGTTGAGGAGTTAGCTGCTCATCCATAAAAATAAAAGTAAAATGTATTGAACTGGATTCATGTTTTGCACATCAGAACATTAAAAAGAATTCATCCAGGTCTTATGATTAGTAAATAAAGAAATAGTGCAACGTGTCAGTTGCTGATGAGGTTTATTTACCTCAGCAACAATTTAAACAAAAATGCCAAAGTAGTCGATGAACATGACAGCACAGTCTTGAAGTAATTTATTTCTTATATCATTGTGAAACAGAATAAAAGTGTTAACCCACTTCTTTGAAACAGGGACGTTTACAAGTATTAGAGGACGCGCATCTCTCTAAAAGGACCACAGCATGTCAACTGGGCTGAAGTCTGGACTCTGACGAGGCCACAGCAACACTTTGATTCTTTTGTTTTTTCCAATAATAACTTTGTCAATTCGCTGTTGTGGTTGGGAGTTATTATCTTATTCCACAATTCAATCTAGGCCAAGCTTTGGACATATGGCTTCAAATGCGACTCCAGAATTACAGATGGTTGAATCTATACCGCTTCACAGCTACAGGTCGAAGGTGTCTGCTGATCCATGCTGGTCAAATGTACACCAACAGATTACTGCACTCACAATGCTTAACACCTCTAAATAATGAAGATTTTGCAAATAATTAAAAGTTAGAACTTGATTAATTGATCAGACGATTAGTGAGCCCATTTTTTAGCATTTCTTTCTTTTTGTTTTTACATGTTCAACCAACAACTGAGCAGCTGTAGGTGATTACTGGGCGGTTATATCTGTGGACTGGAGATTGTCAGGCTGCTGTGGATGCTGAAGTAGACTACTTCAAACCTCTTAGAATGGCATGGTTTTAATTCTCATAGCTCTAAGCAATAAATATTTAATTGGTTAGATATGAAGTGCTGCTTTTAGAGAGAAAACCTGAGGCTGCTGTATTGATAGTGAGCCTTCACCTATAACTTGGGTAAAAATGAGTACAGAAACCCACATCTGGCTGCAGCGCAGTTCAATAAATTGTTCAAGAGCGTTGTATTGATAAGCTCCGTTGTTATCAATTCTGTTTTTGGTACACCAAACCTCTCTTCCTCAGAGGCTGTGTATGAAGTGAAGCACATGCTGCACAAAGCAGCACTTTGCTACAATGGAGGAGAAAACTACACTTTTTAAAAGTGTGATAACAATAACTAAAACTGAAGCTGGTAACTGATGTCAAGAGCTTGCTGGTCATGAGTACAACAAGCACTCAATCAACTGATGTTATTTGACTCAAAATACATGTAGAATTTGTGAAAAATAATGGAATCATAGAATAAATTGCTTAAAATAATAAAATAAAAGCTTTATAAAATAAAAGAAAATCGGAAGAACCATCAATTCCTCTGATTTCTAAAGATTCACACTGGCTACATGGAAAAAAAACCATATTAGTCAACAGCTAATAAAAACATGCACGTACGATAGTTTAAAATAAAACAAATAAAAATGCAGGAATTACCGCAAACTCGTTGTCTGGGTCCTTCTCCCCCTTCCTCACTGGCCTGGAATACTGGAATTTATGGACTTCATTTACTGTGTAGAAGCTGGGGAGGGAGAAAATCCGGGCCTGAGTAAATTAAAGCTGTTACCGGTAATCTACAGCATGATTGATACAGGTTGATTGCTTTGCTTCAGGTCAAACACAGGACAAACTCCCTGTAGGCCTGCTCTACTGGGAACTATGGCATTCAGAATGCTGGTTTCCATCGCAGGAAATGGCCTCATCTACATAAGAAAAAAATTAATTTTTGGGTCACACACATCCACGGTAGCCCTCAAAAGTTGCCCCGACATGTCAGACATGCAGATAAGCTGCAGCATATGCAACAAGCACGTGACATGCAGGGATGAACTCTGTCAGATCAGGTTAATGGACTTCTCAAAGCAGGAAGATGATGCTACAAAGCGGCATTGGGAACAGTTGTTTGAGAGCATACATGGTGACAGAAATGTGACAGATCCTCTACCGAGCTATGATTCTCAAATACCATAATGCATTTATCATCTCAAAAAAATAAAAAAAAAATCATATCATATGTTCGAATAGCATGGTTCAACTATAAGCAAATAAATCTGAATAAAACACGAGCAGAATCAGTGCCATTCAGAAGCCACTGGAATGCATTTGGAATTAAAGTAACAGCTATGAAGCTGTCCAGATGGGAACTTCTTCCACTGACAACTAATGTTTTCTTGTTTTTTTTTTTTAATAGACCAGACAGATTTTTTTTTTGTGCCACACAGAAAATCTGGGCTCAGGTGTGACTGCAACTGGAGCTTTTTAATCTTTTCTGACGGTCAGATGTTCCCGTCTGTCCTTACAGCACAGCATGTAAAAAAATTGTGAGACCCAATCCCAAACAGAGCCGAGAAAGTGCGGCATATGCCAAAAAAAGAACTTCTGATGTCATACACAGATTAATACGACATATTTAAATACACTTTGCTCGCCCAATTAAGACTTTCAGACGTCTCGAGCTGGCAGACTAGAGATGATGGAGTAGCACGGTCTGGCAGAGCAAGGTCAGAATGGGCTCTGTCTGCTGCTGTGACCCTTTGGCTCAAATGGCTCAGTCTCATTGCTATGCACTGCTGATTTCTTCAATAAATGAGAGAAAACTGAGTGAGACAACTGGGAACAACATGGTGAGAGCTAGACAGAAAGAGAGACAGAATTGGCAGACAGAGATGCACAGCTGAAGCGAAACAGTTCTCCGTCAGTTTTCAAACATGACTGTTTAATCTAGGACATTAACAAAGTCACATATTCCAATCAGACACAGTTGGCAAATAAACCAACATGCTGCTGAAACAATAATTTTAGGGGTGTGTGACCAATGCTGCAGGCTTGTGATAAGATCACTGCCCAGGTCTATTTGTCAAAAGGTTTGCCCAAGTAAATACATTATTTTAATTATGTCCAACGATGCTTTGGGTGGTATATCAAAGTGAATTTGCACAGCTGAGTGCAGCAGCGCCCATCTGGCATACTAACAAGTTGGGTTGTATGGACCCACCGTTTGCTGTGGCCCTGATGCTCCAACACAACACTATTAATTATGGCAGAGAAACAATGTTGTACTTGGCACAGTGACTAGTAGCAGATGGCTGGTGAAAGTTAATAACCATTAGAACAACAAGGTCGACCAGTGTTTGTTCTACAAAGACCCACATTTAAATCGAGATCTAATCACCTTCAGTACCGTGGTCCCCTGCACGCCACACAGAAATGCTACCGCACTTTTACCGTGTCACCACAAACTCTACTGAGTGTTTGACTTACTGAGGAAAGTAAATATATGCCGTGTAATTTTGAGTTACACACTGTTTTTGAAGCATCCTTTTTTACCTGACTATTTGTTCAGAGACGGGTTTGTTTTGAAACTTGGCAGGCAGGTCAAGGATGGGTTTCACTGTGAAACACTGGATATCTTAAGCAGAAGCGTCAAAGAAATCAATGATGGAGGATGAGCTGACGATTCAGTACAACCGTTGCACAGTGGAATCAATTTTAAATCTAATTTCATTCTTCTCTACTCATGTTGAAACCTGAGATTTGGAGGAAAATACATCTGAAACAAATCATAAATCATTTTCTATGAAACATTTTTATATTGCCGTGGCAATTAATAAATGACTGATATCTCTACTTAATGTATTACTTTCTACACATTTTTTCCCCTCACAGTTTGACGTTTTGCTGCTGGAAGAATACGAGTTTGGAACAATATCAGCAGTAAATGAACCATGTCTCTCAGGCTTTGTAAATGTCAATAATGTGAAGATGAGAAAATACATAAATATGTTCTTTCATTTATGGCATCATTTACTAAAGGAAAATGGAAATAATAGAAAACAAAAACAAACAAAAAAACATGTTTAGACTAAAATAAGAAAGAAAAGAAAAATCAATGATGTGACTCTGGTATTTTTCTGAGGATACACTGTCCAGAAGAGCACTTGGTGTCCTCGCTGGGTGGTGTGGTCGTCTTCATCTTGTCAGCATTGGGAAACTGTGTGAGAAGTCGTGCTTCGAAATCCTCTCTGCGCTCATACTCCTTCCCACGATAGATGAACATTTTGTTCTGAAGGAAAAAGAAGAGAATGGTGAGACCTTGAACGTGTAAAAGAAGGAAAAACCCACAATGTTCACACACGCTTGTGTTTAAGACTATAAGCTGGGGACAGATGAGTTTACGACAAGACTGCATCTAGAGGATAAAATGTACTCAGAGATGGAGGCAAAGAGCACAATAGGAATAGTAACTGGAGCTAAAAAGCAAGCAAACAAACAAACAAACAAACAAGAGAAGGATTTTTAATTAAGAAAACTGACAAACATGAAATAGTTACTTTCCCTGCAATGGGAACAATGGTACCTTAAAAAAAAATTACAACTGAGGTCTTAAAAAGAAAACCAACAGTTTAAACACAGAGGTGTTGTCAGTTTGAAATCCTTTTCGTTATATCATGTCAGCTGACAAAAGACTCCCTTTACATTCCAGCAGCTTGATCTCTTCTTCTTCACCGTAAGTAGCGCATCTGTTAAAATGACTGATGTCATCCATCAGCTTTAGACGGACGACTGTGACAACAGCTTGAAAGTTTGCAGCTGGTTGTACAAGACATTGTAATTCTTCCTTCAGTTTAATGCTTCAGACTTCATGTATCTTTTGCTGAAGGATTTGACTGTTTTTTTTTTTTGGGGGGGGGGGGGGGGGAGAGAACTTGAGAAAAAGAGAAAAGAAAAAAAAACGTCGTTTCCCCTTTTTTG
>JBAMYA010000011.1:7294367-7323126 GCA_037176975.1 Arrhamphus sclerolepis | reverse complement strand
CCCCCCCCCCCCCCCCCCCCCCCCCCCCCCCCCCCCCCCCCCCCCCCCCCCCCCCCCCCCCCCCCCCCCACAAACAACATTAAAATATTTACCTTTTTATAGAAAAAAGTCAGGGGCTTAAACTGCACTGAAAGATATTATAAAGTAATAAAGCTACACTGTCAGTGGGGACTGTTCCTGCCTCACCCCTCGTCTCAAAAATTAAAGTGACACTGTAATATTTCAGGCTGTCTATTAACAAAAATGGATTGTTTCATTCAAAAATTAATTAATTCCATCAACAAATCACAGTGTTCTGGTAGGTCTTGAATTTGCCATTGATATATACATTGTGTTGACGTATTCAGTGGTGAGCGCCATGTTGCGCCGCCATCTTGAAACTACGGTCCACGGCAGGGAACATCCAGGAAAATACAGCTTTGAGTTTTGCGTTTGAGCTAGTGCTACTGGTGGTTGGCTACAAACTCACAAAGAGAGCGAGAGAGAGAGCACAGAGACAGCCAAGGGTCGACCACTTCTCTGTTTCCTGGATCAATGACATTTCTTCATTTCTCTCCGTAGACGGAAATGAGTCTTGGGACAAGGGGCGGGATAAAGAATGCTTGCAGTACACGACCTCACCACTAGATGGAAGAAAATCCTACTCTGTGTCCTTTTAAGTCAATAGAGGGTACGCGATTACATCACTGTCCAGAATGTCAGTCTTGCTTTACACACAGTGTTCATCCAAGCATCACAGCACAGCTTTTTTTTCTTTTGAAAAAAGACAGTGATTCATCAGCTTCTCTTTTCTTCAGTTATCGGTAACCTGTAAAGACATAGCTCCCACTGCTTTTCAGACCTGTTCGTACAATCAATCGCACACCAGCTCTTCTCCTTTTGATGTTGTTCTTAAGTTTAGACGGTATTTAAGGCAACGCTGCGACTCAGTGGACGTAACAGCGACTTCCACTGCTGTGACGTCACGTGCCTCTATAGATATAGTTTTTAAAAAAAAAGTCAGGAAAAAGAAGCAGTCAACCTACTTGGTTAGGTTGGAAGTTTTGGAGGGAATTACAAAACAAATTGCTCTGAATAGTAACTGAAGAAGAGAATGATTAAATAATATCATAAAAACACAAAGTGTTCTTTTATGGCAAAGGTCAGGAAGAGCAGAGCTGCAGAAAGAGGGGTGGTCAGAGCGCTGGTCAAACTCTAAGTGCAAAATCAATTACTCATCATTAAGCATGTCCACTAAATTGGTTTGATCATGGGACACTATTCTCAGGATGTGATCATTTTAATCATTTATTGTCATAAACTCAATCATAATGATGTTAGGACAAAGTCAAGGGTATCTAAAGTTCTCCAAACTTTGCTTGATGTGATTATTAATGTTGAGGGACTGGCCAAGTAAAGACCAAGATAGTGTAACATTTAAATTATGGGGAAAATGTACTAAAGCTTTGGGCCAGATACAAACACTATGCATCAAAAACAAAGAAGTTTTTATTTACTGTCCAGGTGTGGAGGGAAGTTAGCACCTTTAAGATGTAAAAACGCAGTAATATTGGTGTCTGATCCTGCTGAAAGTGTGTTTATGTGCTCCAACTTCCAGAAGGGGGCTATTCAGATGAAATAGGTATTTTTATTACTAAGCCAGAGAACTGATTGATTGATTGGGTTTATTTTCTTTCAGTCAACAAACAATAACTTATGAAGTTTGGACATAACTGTTCACCTACCACATATCATCATGCCTTCATTTTCTGGATTGAAAGCTGCTTACAGATATGACGGTGCTGAAGGCTTTTACACAAGTTCAAAATGTTTTCTGTGTTATTAGGCTGCATGTTAGGATTTAATGAGTACCTTCCTGTTGTTCTGAAATACCCCCTCTGCCCCCAAAAAGAAAAATAATTAAAATAATTAAGCTAATAAGCGAGTTTTTATGACATTTATGTCCTCGTAAATGTTCAAAGTAAACACACCTTTTTATGAAAAGCTAAAATGTGCATCTTAAGCATTTCAACTGAACAGCTAATCAGGCTTATACTTTAATATGTTGAGCTCAAGAAACGTGTCCACATCACTCATGAGTGGCAGAATTCTCAATATCAACAGTTTACAACAGTGTGGAAATTTGGAAAATTAAAGGCAGTGGTTCAAAATGTAGTTTTAGGACATCACCTGCAGATTAGTAGTTTATAACTGTTGATATGAGACCACTTGCAAACTTGCACGTCACAGCACATCCACTTCTGTCCCAGTGAGAGAGAATGGGACATGCATTAAGCACAAAATATTTGTAAATGGTTCTGGACAAGCTGAACGGACAGGAAGCAGATTTCAGCTCACATGCAGAAAGCCCTGAATGTGATCCTGCATCTCAACGCTCCAATTAATTTAAATAATTGAAGCTAAAATACATGCTTGGGGCTATTTTAAATATGCTTTGATTGATAGGCTTGAAATAAACAAAAAAACATAACATTCCTCAGTCATCCTATTCACATTACGCCAAAGGACTGACTATATTTCTCTGAATTTTTCATATCTGATCAAGGATACTTTATCTTTTCCCACCTCTGCGTACAGAAGGCTTGTTAGCAAGGATGGAAGATTTTTCTTAGTGCAGTTCATATATCACAAATGTCACAATTCGCAAATTCACCTTCAAACCCGCACTAACTGCTTATGGAAAAGAAAATCCCCGTTATTGAGATAATATGGTAATACCTGCTGAAAAAACAACAAAAACCAACTCTTTTTCCCTCAAGACGAATTGGTATATATCTATTTCATAAATTCTCTGGCAACAAACACATTGTATACTAAGCTTAATGCCACTAAGTTCAAATAAAATGCGTGACGTCAGGATTCAAGCTCTCTGGACAAGCTTGCATCAAGACGGAAAAATATGCAACATATGAAGAGCAACAACAAGAACACGGATGCTTCCACCCGCCTGCCGTGCAATCAGTTAATTCACACAGAGACTGATGAAAAGGTCATCTAGTTTTATTGCAAAACGAGAATAAATTATCTGAGAGGAGTGCTCTTAAAAGCATGAGGGGCAACATTCCCTCATCTGCCTGAGTGTACTCAACAGCCTGCCTGAGGAACATTTTGACAGATAGAACATGACAGCTCACATCGAAAGTCTCTGAATATGCTGTCTGAGGAGACGCATTTCAAACCAAGTTTCATGCACTCTGAACTGCTCTTTAGGATGGACTGCCAAAGGAAACTAAATCTGGGGATTACATAAGGTTTATGACCGATAAAAGTCCAGGGAGCTGAAAGTAAATATGCCAACAAGATGTAAATAAAGAAAAAGCTGTTTCACACAAAAAGTATCTGCTAAGTCCTGTTAGGACCTCGACTGCAGCTGGAAACAAGTGGATTCTTGTCAAAGCAGACTGAATGGAAGCTTTTGGTCGTGGTTCAAAGCGCCTTTTTTGCATGGTTTTGTGCCCCCGAAGGCTCAAATAATGATTCAAAAAGACATATTGCCTTTTATTTATTTTGTTTAGGCGAAAAATTAAGAATTAAAACTGTCTAAAAGTTCCCATACAGAGACAATTCCACAAATGAGAAAAAAAAAGTCTAGTTGTCTGAAGTTTTAAAACAAATTATGAGATTTAGAACATTGCAATTAGCAAATACCCAAGTGTCCAACTATATTAAGGTCTAATAAATCATAAGTAGGTGAATTAAGCACTCTTGCATGAAATCAATTTGTAAAGGGGCTGGATACAAAATGCCTTTATAAGAATATTGATTTTCTCACATAACAGACTTTTCCCTGAGGACTCTGTGATTCTAAAATACAAACAGCAATATAAAGTGTGAGTATCAAACCCTGAACTCTATTTATCTTAATTAGTAACTCTTACCTGAATACTTCCTCAGGTATCCACGTGGAAATCTTTCCACTAAATGCACCATGAGGCGAAACAACATTGACATTCTGCCACCAGAACAATGTAATGTCAATAATGATTCTATTTGAACAAAATTGTATTTTTGTCATTATGGGTTAAAAAAAAAATCATGCTACTGGAGAATAATATGGTAAAACTGGTTGCAAAAGACATCATGTTTACGGGAGCTTCTGCATTGTGAGGGGAAAAAAAAAACAATCAAAAAGAAAAAAACAAAACACGTTGACTCACAGGTTACAGACCATTTAATGCTCTTGAAATGGGGGCTCACACAATCATGGACAGATAGTCCATGACGGTGTGAAAGGTCATGGGAACAAAATATATAATTTAGATAAAAGACCTGCAAAGAAAAAACTGGAGTGAAAAAGGTCAAAAATGGAAAAAAAACAAGTCTTGCAGGGTTGTAAAATGTCTTAAATCACATGTATTAAATATAATCAAAAGCAATTTAACCCTTCCCATTGTTCAGAAAAATGAGATAAAATAACCGGGTTGTGGAGGAAAGAGCAAAGATGTGGGCTGAATGTAGTGAGAGGCAGAGCTGCAGGTACTGATGATGAACTGCAAGAGCAGAATCACAGGTACAACTAAGACTGGATGCAGTTACCAGTCAGCTCTCTGAGACCATATCCATCCTCTTAGCTTCAGGAAAATATTATACTGTATTTGGCAGACTGACGACTCCCTGGTGGCTCTGCAGTAGTGCTCAAAGCAGCATCTATACACACCTTCATTTAGGAGACAGAAATTCAGTTACTCTGTTTTAGTGTAATTGCTCACATAGGAGGTCATGGTAGTATTTATAAATGTGCTCTACATGGTGGTTTTCAAGTTGGGTTAAAATGGCAACAGCGACCGCTGCATGAGGACTGAGCCCCTGTACACGGGCCGCCTGCTTTAACCACTAGGCTCTGCAGCCGCCCAACATGCCATCATTTTAAATGAAAACAGAAAAATAAACGAGTAAACGAAGAACATACTATCACAGTAAGACAGCCTGCCATTCATGTGACTTTGTCCAAGGCAAGAAGAATAAAGCAAGTCCAAGCTGTCCTGAGAAGCTGTTTAAAGAGCCCATTAGATTAGGTCAATGTAGCCTGCCCCGTCCGTAATGGAGTTTCTGCCCTAGCAGATAAAAGACGCGTGGGGGGGGTGGGGTCACATGTAGATTGGGGAGAAGCAAAATACTTGCGATCATCACTTTGAGGGCCATTTAGTGAGTTGTTTTATAAGAGAATAAATTCCTCTGAGACACTAGAACACCACATTCAGTGACAAGCTACGTGACATTAAAAACAGCTTTCACAAGAATATATTAAAAGAAAACTAATCTGCCTCTGTCAGCGCAGCAGTTGTTTTTCTTCTGACAAACAAAAAGCTCTGGATTTGAGTTAAAACCCCTGTGGCAGAATATTAATACTATATGTGTGTGTGTGTGTATATATATATATATATATATTAAAAAATCAACTTACTTTAAACTACAACTGTGGCCAGAGAAAGGCATCCTTCACAAAATTCTTCAATGAATTATGGATTTAATTAAATAATACTTTATCAATCCCAAAGGTAAATTAGATAATCTCTAAACACCTGTTCAGCAATTACTTAATTTGTGCTAAGGCGTGATTAGATTGGCACAAGGTCAATCAGGACACTCAGCAAGGAAATAGATAAGTTTAGGTTAACAGGCCAATTATCCTTCATATAGTGATGTAGGGCTGATTTATCAGTTTTTAACAAATGCTCAAATGCATAATAATGATTTTCCATTTTAGAAATCAGTTTGATTCTCTTTGTTCAGTCCCACCACTTTCAAGAACATCTGGAGCACCAGTTATATGGAAACAAGAGCAGATCTTTATGCTTTTGGGGGGTATAGTTCATGATTCAGCAGCCGCTAAAAGCTATTTTACAATGTGACCACATCACTTCCTTTAACTCTGTAGCGGGTGCACGGTTTCGCTGTGCAGGTGGTGATTGTGTATATTGTGATGTGGAATAAATAGTGTTAAGCTGAAGTTCAGGTGACGGAATTAAAGCTGTGTTAGAGGCCTTTTGACGGTGCAAACAAGCCCCAGTTGATCGTTCATCTGGCTGATTTAACGAGACCATCCGTGTGGCTCAACAGACAAGCAGACACTGATGCAAAAGCTAAAACATATTTCAGATAGATAACTGGAAAGAAATATGCAATGCATTCTATGTTAAGATGCAAATTGAGGCATTTTTCTTCCTGTTCCGCTTTTTCCCCACGCTGGATGTGATCCACTCATGGTTCTGTATCTCCTCTACAACCCACTCATGTAAACGGCAAACAATGGCTGAGATTTTGTTTTCTGTGAGCAGTGACAACTGGAGCAGGTGGAATATTACCAGAATAAATAAATAAATAAATAAAATGAAAGAATATAGTGACAGTAGGCAAAATATGTAGGTGGGAGATGTGGGAAACACATAACAGTAAATATTGGCAACTGAAGCTGGGAAAAGTATGTTGATGCAAGTACTCACACGTAGGAAGGACGGAAACCCTGCTCCGTAGTAACCGACGGCAAAGTAGTCTGGCTTAGGTCGGATGACCTTCACTATGTTCTCATAGAACTGGGCCTGTTTCCGCTGTAGTGAGACACAATAGAAAACTTAAGCATCCTAGAAAATATGTTCGTCTTATTCAATATCATGCTAAATTCCAGTCATTCGACGGGTATGTTTTGTTTTATTTAAATGAAGGTTAAATACCACACTGGCTTGCGGTTAAAATATGACAAAATGTGTGGGCCACTGCAAAGCTGTAGGTCCCGTGAATGAAAACTGTTGACAAAAAAGAGGAAAGAAGAAGAAGACGAAAAATAACCCAAAAAACATGCTTACCAAGGATGCACTGAGCTGCTCAAAATCGAACATTTCATTTTCATACTGTTCAGCCAGTTCCTTGCTCAAAATGATTGCCTCCTCCCACATCTACGGAGAACACAGTCAAAGAATGAATGATTAGAAAGTTTAAAGCAGTGACAAAGCATTTATTTGCTGCCAGCTGAGTAACACAAATCCTTTATTAGTCTTCTCTGACTTATTGTATTTAGTATAAACGTTTATGTTAATGCATCACTCTTATTTTGACAATGTTATTTTCTTTTTTGTTGATTAAAAACACTAAAAGTCAGATGCCAGAGTGTCATTGATTCCCCCTTGAGACTCATTCAGCACAGTGGGGTGGTGTCATCTATGGATGTGAACCACTCAAACACGGTGAAAGGCTTTGAAGTGGCTTCCTGACAGAGTCGATTGGACTCGTCTGATACAGGCCAGAGTGGAGGTGGACCCGGTCCAGACTGCTACTCAGATCTGTGTGCCATCAGTGAGAGTGGCCGTGGCAACTGAGGGATTTTCCATCTGACTCCTGTCACACTTCTACAAACTGCCTCAGCTGAAGCCCTGCTTGCTCCCTGGAGTGTTGATGCATTCTTCCTATCACTCTGGCAGGTTAGCATGTAGATGTTTATCCAAGTTTATTTCAAATGCTTCACTCCCAGACAATATTTTGCTGAATGATGGTTGGCCCGAAAAACCAAGAGAGGTGGCTGCATCCCCATTCTGAGGACACACACAAAGCCTCCTGACATCATCCCTGAAAAGCTCTGGCTGCTGTTCTATAGATCCATTCCAAGCTTAGCTTACAGGCTGAAAAATACTTTTCCCCTCTGGAAAAAAAAAAGTAGTTTCAAAGGATAGCATAGTAATCAGGATTTATAAAACAGAATCCTTTCTCATTCTAAAGAGGGACATGGCATTCTAGTATGACACACTATCAACGAGGAAGAACCAAGGAGATAAAATGGTTTTTTTTCTTGAATAGAAAGAGAAAGTCATTCTTTAAAGGATTGATAGACAACGTAAACTAAAAAGAGGACTATTAGCAACAGAACAATCCCTGATCTATCGAAAGCAAGCATGTCTGCACAAGTATGCTAGTGCATGTCTTACCTTGCCCTTGTCGAAGTAGTTAATAATCTCTTGGTAGAGCTGGTCCTTAAGCTGTCCTTGAGTGGTGGCCTGGTAACCGTCTCTCTGGGTCAGGTGGGCTGCACATGCTTCATCTGACCACTACAGAGAACAAATTAGCAGTGGGGGTCAACGCTGCGCAAAACAATGCAGAGCAAAAGGGTGATGAGAAATCAATCACTGACTCATAGCGAATGCAAATGTGAGAAACTTATGTGTAATCTTTTTAACACTGCCCTAACACTCTGGCAGACCAAAAGAGGAGTTTTGAGACATAAACACATTGTAGTGGCTATTTCTTTGTCCTATTGTTTTCCTATTGATTAACCACTGGTGACCAAGCTGGAGAGGTTGACTCAAGCATCCAAGTAGAAAATAAGGTCCAGATGAGAAAATGGTCCTAAAATAATGAGGGATTTAATGAAAATAAAAGTTGATATAAGGCTCAGAATGTCCATATAAAGCAGGATTACAAAATTAAACTAAGGATTCTTTGGCTTGGTACAGTTGCTTCTGGCTTGGTAGTTTGGTCAAAGACCATCACTTCCTGCTCTGGCCACGCCTTCTCAGGTAGCCTCACCTGTAAATAAAGGATAGGTGGCCCCTTTGGCCACAAGAGGGAGACAGGACTGGACTTCCACAGAACAACAAAAGGGATATATTAGAAAAAACTCAAGTGTTCATTTTGGCTCCTACACACATGGTTTTGAGGGAACATCAGTGCAATTCTTTTCAGGAGCTCCTTTGCAGAAATGCCCATCTTGTCTTTCCCATGTTGTCTCATAAAGTTAATGTCAAACAAAGTTAATCAATCAAACTGCTTCTGTTTTTTTTAATTTCAAGAATAACTTTCGTCTGTTCTTGCACATGAACTTTATAAATGCTGCTTCAGTATTTGGCGAAAGATTCTCCAAAATAGCGGTCCAGTGGGCCGGCCCACTGGAAACCAATCTGCTGAAGTGGTGCGAAGGGAGCAAGTGGGGCCGTCATCAGGCTGGTGTTAACATAAATACCAAATGTCACTGAGTCATGTGCTTGCTCAGATTGTTCATGAGGTTTTGTCTTATGACCACATTTAAAAAGCAAAAATAAATGTGTTTGCACTGCTAGAGACCTGAAAAAACCTGATTGCTCCGTACACTGTTGCTGTGGCCTAAAAAAGGAGGTTGGGAACCTTCGGCTTAGTTTATTGATTCCTTTACAGCCAGATCCCCACATTTATTCATGGATGGTCACTGACCCTACATCGACAAAACTAAAGTGCTGATACATTACCGACAACACAAAAAGTGCTATTAATTCATCAAAGTTATTATAGTGGTGCTGATATCATAATGGAGGGTCAATTATTACAAGAGAAACCAGTTATACTCTGTAAATGCTGGTGGATGCAGAATTTTGAATTCAGCTTGGGCTGTTTTTAAATGTATTACTAAATAAAACAAATTCAATTTGAGATTTGATCGGTCAGCCTTTTTCTCTCAAGAGGGTTCAAACGGAAAACAGAGAAAACAGAAGGATTTTCACAGACGCTGGTGGAACAAAATAATCAACTTGAACAGAAAAGTAAAACCTTTCGTCCCATATGCTTTAATCAGGAAGACACAGATGCTTAAAAATGAGCAGATTTAAAGTAATAAAATCTGCTCCTGAAAATGCAACTGTGACTAGTCAGTGAGGAAAATGTTATTCTGTCACAGTCTGCTCGTTTCTGTCAGGACCTGCACAAAGGCTGAAGCAGCCAGCTATTTATGCAAATACAGATGAGATTTTGGATGATACAATTTTGGATAAAAGGCAGCGAGGAACAACTTCAGATTCACGGTATACTAAACCTCCAGCTGAAAATAGACACCACATTATGTTGTTTAAGGTGATTGGGATGTTGATGCAGTATGTTCTTGACTGGGAGGAGTCTCAAGGCTGACTAAAAAGACAGCATTAAAAATGTAATCACAAAAGAAATGTGTCATAAAAACCTATTAATATTTATGTATTTTAACTGAAGTTGTAAGAAATGCCCCCCCCCCCAACTCAATAAAGCAGAGATAATGCTGAACTGACACTTGTGATTTACAGCACAGATCTATTTTCCTTCACTTTAGCTGTGTTTATTTATTGTTTAAAGGAAAGACCAGATAATGTCATAACATTTCTCCATTTGCAGTGCATTAATATCATTATACAATCAATAAACATTTGCTATACAAGGTGAAGAAGACGTTGCTCAGCAACTCTACCTTCTTAACAACCCTCTCATGCCATGGTGGGATTAAAGGGACGCAGCCTCGTCTGCACACATTTAAATTCAGAAATGCACGTTTGCTCGATGCCTGAGGTTGAATGCGTTCTGTCTCACTCAATATCTCAATAGATTAGCAGTGACTCTAAGCACATATTTTTACTGTTTGTCTGTTGTCAGTGTTTTGTCCGTGTACCTTAAGCAGCTTGGCGTGGAGCAGCAGAGTATACGCAGCTTCAGTGTAGTTGTCACACTCTCGGTGGAGGTCGCACAGCTTGTACAGGTACCTGGGAAGAAATAATGACTCGGGGTTCATATCTGGGTGGGCCTTTGACACCAGCTACTTCGCTGCACTGATAAGTGCCTATTTTATCTCTAATAATACTTAACAGAGAAATGAAAAACCCAGACTGCTAAGATTTTTTGATGGGAGATGAATTTTAACACATTATATACTGACGGAGAATTATATATAAAACACAATAATATGTTGAGTTTTATGTAAAATGCTTCAAGGGTACTGAATTCAAAATTCAACAAACTACGGTGCAGTATTCTGGACAGGGTCTTACCTGATGTACATCTCCTCCCTGTCTATCTCCTTGTAAAAGTTCTACAGCGTGGACAAAGACAAGACATTGAAACAGGTTTGCTTTTCTTATCTGTGCGTAGTACAAATGTGATTACGGTATTAGACTAATTAAAATGTATCCTTTCATGGACAGTTGTCCAAGTGTCAAGCATAGGTGCTCATGAGTTTGTGTTCAGGACAGTAGCCAACTTACGAGCACGTTGACCGTGCAGCTCATGCGGTTTTCCTTGTTCTCGTCATGCATGATGGTCCTGTAGTCCAGCAGCCTCTCCAGCAGACGCACCACCAGAGTGACAAAGTTCTCGCCCGTTCTGGCCAAGTACTTGTGCTTCCTGCAGTGCTCCAGCAAACTGGATTTTGTTTTGTGTTAATGAGGAAGGGGCAAAGAAGGAAAACAAATGTGACGGGAGCATCTAACGCTTCCATGGCAGCTTAAAATGTACAATTCTTGAAAAAAAGAGTTGTTAAAAGTCAGGGATATGTTAGCACCCTACTGCTCGGGAAGCTAATAACAAACTGTGATGAGAAATCGTGTGATCATCAGCACACTGATTATTTTAGGGGTGTTATGCTGCAATTAGCATTATGATTCCTGAGAGGCTCAGGCGTAATCCTGCCCATGAATCGCCACTTACATTTTCTGAAAGAGAACTTTGTATTGCTCGTCTCCGCGGCCCCCCTCCACCTCGTGATCCAGCTTGGTGATGATCTCGTTCTCAAACTGCAATTAGACAGAGCAGGCGTAAATAATCAGTGTAGCTAATTTTTCAATTCATTAACGCCATCTCCTCTCTCACCCTCTCCCTGCATGAACACTTGGCTGAGGGCGTTTGGGCTTTGACTTTAATAGTCCCTCTTTTGCAGCGCAGCATATTATATATATATATATATATATATATATATATATATTAGTCTAAGTTTTGTAAAATGACTCAACAATGGTGCAACATGAAACACATCCACAATTCTTTCTTATACTGTACATTTTCACACAGCGATGGGATTTAAAAAACAAAACAAAACAAACATTTTCATTGTGCTTAAACAAAACTGTTTGTTCTGACTGATTGATGTACTTGTTTTGTAGACAGACACAAATACAGTACAGGGGAGTGCGCCCTAGTAAAAGAAGATATAAATGCTGTTGTCTGTCAAGTCAAGAATTTACTGCTCAGAAATGCAGTAAATAAAATACTGTATATTGGCTTACAGCCTAAGTCGAGACCTGGCCAAAGTAGGAAAGAATAAGAAACAAGCATTCACCTCAGACGAGCCAGATCTTGAGTTACATAATGACTTAAATATACCCGGAAGACTTAGTCCGCTTCCCCAAAAAAACCTGCATCATTCATAAAAATGATCTGAGAGGAATGTTTGTTCAATGCTCGCTATTTTCCAAGAACTAAGAATGCCAATGGCACCACTTTCTTTTCCTACAATTTGACTTTAGTAACTTAACATTTTGGTAGCGCCTCACAGGAATGAAAACAGCCTGAAAACATCTTATGACACAGCAGCTGTAACCAAGTGGATTTCCTCAAGCAGAGAGGCTTAATTTTTCACTGTAACGAGCCATATTATTAAGTTACTCACCGTGTCTGTTGATAATTGTAACACAACAAAATGAGATTTGCAGAATTACAAGTAGGTTCTGGGCTATGAAACCATCTGTCAGAAGGACCACTGCAAATTACTCTTGTTTTCATCACTTTTACTACCAATCCTCTACTATTCATCTACGTTGCTAAACTCCCCCAGTTATTTAACATTTCAAAGGACGTACCCGTTGGAAGCTGCAGGTAAAGTGGAACTCGCACTGCATCATGTCAAAGAAGATGGGGATGGTGGCCTTTCGCAGCTCAATCTCAGGAACCAGTGTCATCTCCAGAATAGGACCCACCATCTCAGGGATGAATTTTATCTTGTGAGGTCCTTGAAGATGAAGAACATATTAATGAATACGCACAAAGTATAATGTACATGTTATTTCTAAGATTGAATTTTGAAAAAAGACGGGACATAAAGCATGTAAATCCCAAAACAACAAAAGGCTGTGGTGATATTAAAAATAATAATAATCACAAAAATAATAATCCAGAGATGATTAAATTTACACAGTTTTTTTTGTTGTATTTTTGCAGACAGGATGAAGATATTTTATCTTTTTCCCATTAACTTAATTTCATTTGTCAATATAAAGCAATTTTCTTTATTTCTTACACCTGCAGCAAATTCTACACACAAGTTTGGACAATAAAGCTTTTAACACTTTGTAATGTTGCCATTTTCATTTCAAAATTCTACTTTGGGAGCAAGTCAGGACACCAGGCTGACCAGTCCAGTACCTGCACACCTTTCTTTTGCAGCCATGCCAACCAGTGCAACCAGTGCAGAATGCGGCTTTGTGCTGTTGAATGTGTAGCAATCCCTGAAAAGCACGTCTTGAAGACAGCATACGCTGCACTAAAATCTCAAAGTGCTCAAATTGCTGCTGTCGAAGACGTGCAAACAACCTTTATAGCCCTGATTTTGGACAATTTCTTCCTAAAAACCTTTTTTTCTGAGAACACCACATATTTCCATCGTGTATTTCCATCTAAGATTAGTCACATGAGCTACTGATGAATGACAGTGTCCATATTACGTTTGGTATCCTTTCCCTTTACATACTGAAACTACTTCATAATATTTTGCTCTGCAAAAGGAGAAATGTGCAATTTCATTTGTTGAAAGTGAAGATCCTCTGCCCCTTTTTGTTCCTTAACTCCAAAAATAATGTCATATTCTTTTCTTTTACCTCCTTACTAGCGCTAAAATGCCCCCACCAACCTTTTTCTTTTGGAATGTATTACACGCTTGAAAAGCACAAATGGATGAAATAAAATTAAGTTGAAAAGAAAGAGAAGGACATATCTTGGTTTCACACTGTTCGTAAGAGGAAAAAAAGAGCCAAAGTAATTTCGTTACTGGCATTTTTCCTATATCCCAGTTTTTCTCTGATTTGGGATTGTCGTCTTATATAAAGTTAAAGCTACAAACAGAAAGGAAACCAGTCTCCTCGTGTTTGTCAAGTCCTCCCTCATCTGAGTAACAATTAAGCAGTAAATAGCCTCTACCTATAAAAAAAAAGAAACGGCACATTAAAAATAAGTCAGTCTAATCAGATGGGAATTCCTACTTATTGTGTGAATGTGTTGGTTACAGTGAGAAGAGACCCAGCTGCCCACATCTAACAACACAATCCTTGTGCTCCATGAAATCTTGTTCCTCTGAGATTTGACTGTTACAGCAAGTGTCTCTCATCCCATCATGAAGTCAATTAACACATGGCTGTCTGCATTAAGCTCCTGGCCTGTGTTTGGCTACAGGTAATGATGGTCAGGACACATAGTTTGTACATAATCAGAAACAATAACAGAGAAAATATCAATTCAAGACATGCTGATTTGAAAGTGGGGTTTGTGTAAAAAGACTTTTTCTTTCTGTACTCTTTTAAAGATGGAAGGGAGCAATACTGACATGAAAATGAGTGCAATTACCTAGATTGTACCACATATCTCTGATTTCGAAGCCAATCTGTCTTCTCATGTCCTGGTACCTGAAAGAAAAACATGGGAAAATGTATGTCACATATAAATGTCATACTTATATGACGGATTAAATAAAGTCAGTGCATGTGTATCTTTTAACAATTATCTGCACCAAGAAGCACACAGGGGACAAAGCTGCGTTCAGTATTTTGACAAGGACACCGACATGTAGACTAGAGGATGGGAGGATCAATTCATCGATCTTCGGCTCGGGCGATACACTCCTGAGCCATAGTTGCCCAGTACGTTTCGTTAGGAACGCAGAAAAATCCAAGCAGTGTTTAATGGTTATTAAAACTGCCTGAAGAACTAAAGTGTACTTGTGTGGCTGCGTAATGTTTCACTGTCAGACACAAAGTCAATGCAAACGCTGGCGGTCATAGTTTTAGGACTTCAGCTGAAGTGTGAAGAAGAGGATGAGCCTAAAAACAACTGAATGAGACAAAAAAAAAGAAAAAAGAAAAGTGGAAGGATTTTTATATTCCTTTATCAGAGGTCACAGTCTCCTATAACTTCTATGAGTGCTGCTTGGCATTGACCTGAAGGCAAACCATATAGAAGAATATTTAACTTGCACTGTGCTTCTGGTTGTTTTCTTCCTGACAACTAAATAAATAATGGTAAAAATAAAGTCTGAATGAAATTCATAAACTACGGCAAGTTAGCTTCCTTTATTTCTGCATGGGGATTTCTGGCATACAAAATATAACAAGTTATTTCTACTTCTGCAAGTTCACAACATGCACAGATGGCGGCAGCCAGCTGATTTATTTATTTGTTTCTTAATCAATTTATTTTTTTCTAATGTTGACTTGCTGTGTTAAATCAAGGATTTTCAGTAGAACGATCATCCTCATCGTCATCTGCTTATCAGCTCTGTCATGTTTAGGTCATGCACCGATCTTCATGGCAGCTTGGAGCCTGTCCCCGTCCTAAACGCACCGTCGCAGATCACAGGAAGGACGAACAGTGAGTTGGAAAGGGGGGACAAGCAAAAACAAAGCGTGAATGACGGGGAGATGTAAAAGAATAGGAAACTACGGACAGAGAGGCAGAGAACAAAGTGAGGCCAGTCCTGTGAAAACAACTAGATGAAAACAAAAAGCAATGGTTCTGTCTCCTTTGACAGATTAGACGTTTGCTGGTAGAAGAGAGTAAGTTCAAGCCTGAAACACTTTTAAGATCAGAAAAACACAATAAAGGTAACAGTCTTGAGAGAACCATTTCTGACCTTTTTTTTCTTGGATGTCGTGACCTATAATAGCCCTCTTTAGCCGCACCACTGCATACCGATAAGTAATTAGTTGTATTTTTACTGCTTGTCCACAACTGGGAATAACTCCACTGAACCTCAATATTGGGTTTAGGTTTTAGATCACATTCTGCTCTGAACCGGACCATGTGGCTTAGCAGGTTGATAAATAAAAACAAGTAAGTCTATCCTCTCTGCTTTAACATATTAGTTCAGATAAGCTCACAAATAGCACCTTGCATAGAATTACAGGTCAGCTAAGGATACCTCACAATAGAGAAAAGTAATTCTTATTCGGGAGAAACTAGTTCACAATTTTGCAAAACTTGGTTTGATAGATTTTCAGATGAAATTCTGAAAAAACTCCTTTTAAGCTATTGTAGAATATGTTGTGCTTTAAATTCCCTGTGAGAAGCGTCTTGTGTCTATTTGCTGCAATGTGCTGCTGCTTTTTTCTCATTTCACAGCATTGTTTTACTTTAACGGGCACATCATTACCACAGTATGATTAAACCCAAAGCATGTGAAACTAATTGCAATCCATCTGCAACACAAAGCTGCAGCTCTAAGAGACACATTTTTGGCATAAACAAATAGAGACAAAAATAGATTCCTAACCTGTAACCTATAATCTTGTTTAATCTGCTTCCTTTTTTTTTTTTAAAGGTAGAAATCGATGCCCTCAAAGTAGAGAGACAACTGGATGTTTTTAGTCATCTCACCACATGGCAGAGTTTGGGAAACTGCCTTGCTTCCCAGGCCACAACCCGTCCAAAACCAGTTTATCAAACTAGTCTATCATACAATGTCGTCTCCTCTTTGTATGATGACAGCTGACACCTGGGCACAATATTACACAGAAACAAAGAGAGTAGAATCTGTGTGTGACACCTCTTCTGACCCATAACTAATATCAATTCAGATCCCTCTTCACACTGCGTGCTACTTTAGAGCATCCAGCATCCTTAAAAGAATACTAAAACACAACTGACGGCTCTGCCAATACTACAGAAGAGTATGCTAATCTATTTTGAAACAGGGGAGAAGAACTCTGAAACAATCCTTAAAGAAAACCCTGCGTCATCTATTTACAGCTAGCCAAGATCAAACAGTGGTAAACTGTTGAATAAAAGAGCCTCAGAGTCCAACGATCACTTTTGGGCATGGTATTGGCATAATTATCAAATGTAAATAGATGCCTGCCTCTAGATGATGACATGCAAAAGTAATTTTAAAAGAATGCTTTATGTGTTACATATTCTATTGCTTTTACGTCATGTTATATGCATGCAAAACCTCTCATGTTTGTGTGTCAGTGGTGGGAAGTAGTGGTTTTTCCACATATGGCTGTGCATGATGCATCAAGTCCCCTTCTGAGCTGAGACAGATACAGGGTGCTGCTCTGTCACACCCCCACAGACAGCAAGACAGACAGCTGTGACTGTCAGCTGTCAGGACCTACAACGTATACCTGTCAGCCATGGGCAGAAAGCTCTTAGGGAGGTTAACTAAAAATAACCGGATGACAGGAGGACGACCATGGTGAGTGGGTCTCAGCAGGTTGTGTTGAGAAATGCAACTGGGTCAGAGGGTAAAGATCACAACAGAAAAAAAAAGAATGAATGTGAGAGCATGAAGTGATGAAGAGATGAGTTGAAGAACAGAGTGACAGATACTGCAAGGGAAACGGGAGAAAAAAAATGAGTGAAATGACTGACAAGCAATGCCTTTTAAAGGCAGTTCAGAAGACATCAAAGCCTGACACAAAGATGTATGAGATGTTCACAAAACCTCAGAATACAGAGCTCCCTCCTCCCATCACTCATGAGCATGAGTGATGCATATAACAGCTCATATCAAACTGAGCTGTATCCGTGTATGCGTGGTAGCATCTCCATGGTCTCTCAAATCAGCATTTCTACATTTGTGGTGAAGCACAACTTCATTCTTAAGTTTATAACCCCAGCTAAATATTAATATAAGTTACGATCAGCAAACCAGTTTTATTAGGCACATCTGTTCAACTCTTTTGATTCAAATATCCTCCAGTCACATCAATGGATTCAACAGAGCAGATGTTCAAACTGAGCATCAGGGTGGGGTACAAAGGTGGTTTTCAGTGACTTTGAATCTGACATGGTTGTTGGTGTCAGGACAGTTCAAGTTATTTCAGAAACTGATGATCTAGTGAGATTTTTAAGCCTAACCATCTCTATGGTTTACAGATGGTTTTGAAAAGGTCCAAAATGGGATAAAGGTCATAAAATGAGAAAACATCAAGTAAGAGGCAGTTCTCTTTGGGAAAAACTCCTTGTACATGGTAAAGATTAGAGGAGAATAGGCAGACTGGTTCGAGATGACATAAAGGCAACAGTAATCCACACAAGTCACTTTTTCACTGTTTACAACCAACACGTTTAGAAGACCATCTCCATGAGCAAAACACATCAAAAGTTAGAGCAGATGAGCTGGGAACGGGAAACTGAGGCTACAATTCACATGGGCTCATCAAAACTTCAGAACTGGAGAACAGAAGATCGAACACACACGGTCTGTTCTGATGAGTATCGATTTCAA
This sequence comes from Arrhamphus sclerolepis, assembly GCA_037176975.1. Classification (NCBI taxonomy): domain Eukaryota; kingdom Metazoa; phylum Chordata; class Actinopteri; order Beloniformes; family Hemiramphidae; genus Arrhamphus; species Arrhamphus sclerolepis. Next base: position 7,304,939 of record JBAMYA010000011.1, on the reverse strand, counting down.
GCTGTGACATGAATGGAAGGGTCAGAAACCTTGGATCCATCTTGCCTTGTATCAAGAGTTAGGCGGGGTGTAAGCTTGTCTAGGTGATGTATAGGTGTGAGAGATATTTTCCAAACCTGAGGCCCATTGGTACCAATCAATCATTGCTTAAAGTCTCGTTGTCGACCATGTCCGTCCCATTATGACTACAGCGCATCCATCTTTTGACGGCTATTTCAATTGGCTACCAAACAAACTAGTTTCTGGAATATGACAACGAGACCACTGTACTTAACATTCACCAGATCATCTGACTCAATAAGAGATTTGCATGATGGAGGATCAGCCAGCTCCTAAGGCCAAAGCGTGTCCACTAACAAGGTGTACCTAATAAAGTGGCTGGTCAGTGCGCTTGCATCTGGGCACAACAATATGGTCGACATGAAGTCTGATCGGACAACAAATCAACAAAAGATGTGAATGATAGTTGCTTAATAAATAAACATGGCACAGGATCAGTATACAGCAACTCAAAGATGAATAGGGAAGGCAGCATTTTTCTCTTGCAAATACAATAGATTTAGATTCTAGTTTGTTTAAAACCTTCATTGACTGTCTAACAAAAGAAAATGCAAAGCACCAAACAGTTACAGAAACATCTGTCCTTGCATTCTCCTGGAATGCTAACATTTTATCAATGCTCTGTTTATCAATAAGTGTGAGAGTGACATTATGATTACAGAGACCACAATAATGGACATGAATGCCACAAACAGAACTGGCAGCTGTCTGCTGAGGAACAAACCAGAGCAGGCCACTGATCTGTGTTTGACAGCAAGAAGAAACATTTTGGTACAGCAGACGCCAGCACATTAACAAGAGAGAGAAAGGCTAAAGGTGAGCTGTAGGCAGAGGGATAACTAAAAATGAGAGTGGGTGGATCAAGGTGTAAATACCAGTTATTTGACAATGTGTATATCTCTTATTCCTTGCTTGGGAAACAATCACTTTGCATTTGAATGAATCTGGAAGTAATGAGAAGGAGAGGAGTCTTTTTCTGTACTTTCAGAAGAAATTGCATGTTCTGTGTAGGTGAATTCAAACAGCCGCTTTTATTGGGGGGAAAGCAGTGAAGTCAAGAAAAGCGAGACGTGGGTGGCTTTGGAACATTTCGTCTCTGAATTAGGTTGTTGTCTTGCACCAGGGATTGCTTTTATTTTCCTTGTGGAGTTTATAAGGACTTATAATAAATATCTGACCAACAAGCAGTTCTACTGTCAAGCACAAGCCACTGTGATCTAAGCTTTACTGACAAAAGCACCTCCAAATGAAGAAAAGCAACAAGATTCTCAAAGTCTTTCTAGAAAGAATTTATCTGTTTGAAAGTACAATCAGGCTCTATATTAGAAATACCAATGTAGATGAAGCAGCATTCATCTACATTAGTAGAGGAGCAGGGAATTAATAGTAAAGGTCTCGTTTTCATGGATTTAAAACTTCAGCCACTTAAAAATTCTGTGCTGCTTATGATGACAATTTGTCATCTTCTTCTGCTGACAGGAAGGAAAGGCATTTGTGAAAGTTACTTTGAAGTCCATCAATTTCAAACTTTTTTTGTAAACTGTGATTTTATTAAATAATGCTCTCCGTCTCCTTTTCTGACCATTTTGATTGTTTTTCCTTGCATCCAAATTTGCACGTACCAGTCTCGGACCTGCACTCGCTCCACCACCCCTGCTACTACGTCAAGTCTGGTCAGTGTCAATACTTATACAGATGCTTTGAGTAGCACCCATTTTGCCCTGTGAGGCAACTGCTTTATTACCATCCCAATATACACAGTAAGTCATCCCTTTCCCTCTAGTTAAGTTGGGTCACAACCTACAAGATGTGTCACACGATAATCCTGAAATTGCTATAAGACTGTTCTATTTTCAAAGCAACCAGTACAGCCTCTCAAGGAACTGTGGGGTGTCTGGTATCCCTGTGAGCCTCGATGTGTTTTCCCTGAGGAGACAACTCAGACTGTGGTGGTTTAAAATGAGGATGCCCTGTGGATAGAGAGTAGTAATACTTACTTGTGGAAAATCTTGGCCCTTTTGTCACTTGAGAAGTTCTCCAGCTGCAAAGACTCCTGGGTGAGGAAGGCCACGGCCAAGTGGAAGTAATTGTTCCACAGCTAACCCAGATAAAGACAGAGACACAGTATTGTGGAGAAAGAATGGGAGATTACTTAACTCACAGCTCAAAGCCTGTTTTACCACAAAGCTATTCACTGCTACAAATTGTGGGCAGGAAAGCTTTATGGTTTCATTAAATCAAAAGCTTTAGATGAGATGGTTACAATTCTGTGTCAGGGAAGCTGTCCCGGTGGATGAAGAGGTTGGTGATTTAGACCACTGTCGTCCACAGCGCACTTTCAATCAGACAATGACAACAGCTAAAAGAAATCTACAGTTGATTCTATTTTTTGCTGCTTCGTAAACAGTCGATATTTGCATATTAAATAGTATACTTCATGAGTTGACTACAGAGAATGATAAAAATCAAACAAGCAGATTTTAATGAGAATCCCCCAACTTGAAGGGTAAGAAATTATGTACAAGACTGAACAATGCTATCATTGTCATAAAATTGTCCTCAACCACTGAGCTATAGCTTTGATGGGAAGGAAAACAAAATTACTTTAAAACAACACAGCACTGTTAGTTGTTAGCTGATCTAAAGCACAGTAACTCAAAGGAGTTTTATTGTTGACAACAATCTTCTGCAGCAGACATTTAAAATGCAAATAGCTGGGTTATTCAAAGCAAGCACGTTAAAATGCACGTAAAATTGCTGGTCATTACAAAGTAATTATTGTTCTCGCTCCACAATTTTTATGCCGTTTTCTGTCAATGATCAGTTTTTCTTTTGTTCCGAGAATCAGGCGTCAGAGTGAAACTGCAGTGAAGTGGTGAGCAAAAATTGTCTGAAAGTGCTTTTAAAAGTGCTTCATATGTTAATCCACTGTTGAGTAAGATGACAAGTTGACCTTTGTGGAGCTGATGCTTCAATGGGGAGTTTGCACTTACCTGTAGTTCAAAGTTGGTTTGATCCAGAAATTTCTTGTTTAACACTGCTGCATACTGACTAATAGCCCGCAGGAAAACTCTGAGAAAATAAGAAAAGTGTGAAGGTTAAGTCTTTTTACACCAATAACATGCCACTAATATTTACATTATATGCCTTTCTAAATACATACTGCCTCTTTATTTGTTCTAAGACGTAAAGAAAGTCAAAAGCAACCAGCAGGCAACATCTGATTGTTACGTTCTATTCATAGTAATCACTCACATGTACAAAAATATATACAGTGGTAATGGTGCATTCACACGCACGTGTTGCGGCAACGCACGGCAGAGGAGGTGCCCGATGCTTCACATTGATAGGGTCGTCATGAGCAGAAAAAAAAATAACCCAACTACTGCTAAAATTCCCAGGAAGAGTGTTGTTTGTTGTGTTGACGAGCTAACCGCTGGTAACTATGCTTTATGGAAAAGTAGCAAGCGAGGTGAATGAAAATGATAAAAATGACATTTGGTAAAGGCAAAGTTCAGAAAACAAAAAAGGCATGTTTTCCTTTGACCACAAAATGCAGGTCTCATCACTCTGGTACACTGTGGTCCGCTAACAGAACTTAACACAGCACTCTGTAATTTTATTTTATTTTTACATGAACAGACCAGGTAGGATCCACCGACTTGGCAACTCCCATGCTGTTCCACCTCATGATTCTAGTGTCCCAGTTTTGCTGTTTACCAACCACAAATAAATAAAAGTAAAAGAATAAGGCAAAGAAGAGAAAAGAAAGAAGACAACTGGATGATTAAGTAGATGATCAGATGAACACTGAAGGAGCTATAATGGTTGCATACACTAACAGTGGCAATGATTGTAAAAGAACGCCTATACTTGCAGGGTTATAGGTGTCCCCCACTGCTCTGAGTAACTATCCCACAGCAGGGACCCCACACTAATGGAAACACATTTACTAAGAGTTAAAACTAGGCCTGAATATCAACTCTGATGTTATATGGAGTCACCAGCGTGGACTGTTGATTGCAAGACTGAAGAGTTCTCACAAAGCCCCACAAAAGAAAAATATCAGTTTTCACTTTCGCACACTTGGCCTTAAACAGAAAGCACTTTACATGGAGTACCAAGACCGGTTCAGTTTTCTCTTTGGCAGACTGATGAGGTACAGAAGGCCAACGGCACAGATGAGTAGATCTTGCTGAAAACTCTCTGATGGGTTAATCCACTCTGACAATGCAGAATTAAATGTTAAAAACTTAAGTGGCGTGAAGCTTTTAAATGCAAAATTCTGATTACCTTTCACAGTGTTAGACTTATATTTAGTTTAATTTCATTTCCTGGTAGAATGTGTCATACAAGAGTGGGTGTTCTGGTGCTAAGAGTTCAATAGCAAGATGTTTTTATGCAAGGGACAATAACCTCATTTTTTTTTTGTTTTACCTCATTCTTTGATGACAGTATTTTTGAATAGCCAAAAACCAAAGCTGACTGCCTGAATTTGTGCATGGAAATACATCAAAATATCAAGGTGAAGCAAGGACAATGCTTATGCCACTTAAGTGAATTGCACCAGACTATCAAGAGCAGGCAAAACAAAACAAAAAAAGCAGCATTAAGATGTAATGCTCAAGTAACCGACACTGGCAGGTGGAGGACATCTGCAGGACATCCAGCTGCACGACAGCCCTCCACCTTCGCCCTCACCGGGCTACAACATTAATGGAACCGGGTGTCACTGTGGGAATCGCCACTTCCACATGCATCATCGAATTCTCTTACTTTGCGTTTCAGTCTTGCAGCACTTGGGATCTCAGAAGGTCAAATTTTTTATTCTAAGGAGGTAGGCCAAGGGATATCTGATGCCCCAAATAATTGACCTTGAACAGGAATAACATTACTGTTGACACACTAGTGCTGTGGGACCAGGGTATTTAAAATCCATACAATATTTATGTCCCACATTTATCTCCATTGCTGACCTAATCCTATGCAGGGGTGATGTTTTATACACATTTTGTGCGACCCTAATCATTAGCTGGAAAGGTTAACTTTCATTAAACACCTTCGGATATTCCATTAGAACCTTCTCCACCATCTTCCAAGCACTCAGGCCACCTATTACCACATCCTGTCTGCACCAGCACAGGCACCTCCTCTGCACAACTCACTCAATTTTCTGCAGCTGTGAACATGCCAATATAGCTGATATGCTTATTGCTGAACTTAATGCTCAACTGCATTTCCTTCAATTCCACCAGAGGAAAAAAAGAAAAAGAGTTCTTAATGTGTAGGGCTAATTAGCACGCAACCATTCTCAGTGTGTGTGTATTTTCATACACACACACACACACACACATATATACAAACATTGCTCCTGGTAGAATTTTTACTTTGCATTTTAGTTTCACTGTGATCAAACACTAAAGAGGAAGACATTTATCTACTTCTACCAGATCAATTAAGATTGATGTGTCCACCTGAACTTAATACAGATGTGCAGCGTGCCGTACAGGCGAAAAACATTTTAAAAATGTTTATTATGATGTTTTCCCACAATCTGCACCAACGTTCACAGAACTCTTGATGAACTTTCATTGTAGTTTGCAGTAGGAGACACAGCAGTTAGACTTTGTGTGAAATTTCTTGATAACATTACAAACTGTTAAAACAAGGACTTCTAGAATTTTGCCATAAAACTTTTGGAATAACTTATTTAATGTAATTTCCAATGCTTTTGGAGATCTTAATTGTTTGCTTACAAAGAAGAAATAGTAGAAAATAGAAAGCAAAAGCAATTTAATGACAGTAAAAACAGTAAAACACTGGCTGTTGGGTTTAATAAACTTTCTTCTTCTATTACTGTTACTATTTTGTTTAAGAAATACAGTACAGTTCTGTGTTTCGCACATGTAATTTTTTTTTGCTACATTTTACTATATTAAATAGTACTGTGTAAATAATTTCTGTACAAAAAATATAAATATTAATTGCTCTGTGCTTTCAGTTCAGGAGTCAATAATTCTTACCAGGACTATAAAACACCTTCTCAGCTATTCTAATCAGTTGTACAGCACTCAGAAATAGTCAAAAAAAAAAAAAAAAAAAACATACAGTCATCAAACATCTTCCTACCACTGATGATTATTTCTAATCACCTGTAGCGGTAATTTCTGCAGAAATTAGCGAGGCCGCATACAGCTCCAACTTCTGGGGCACGCAGTGAGGAAAAGAGGAGATCAATGCTCCTCACAGCTTCTGGCTAAATATGACTCAACGGGCAAAATGCAGCTGTAATCAACCTTTTCTTCTTGATCTCCCCTTTTGGTATAAGCAAGCCCTCGTGGTAACACTAAAATGACTTAAAAATGCACGCAGATGAAATTTCCAGTGCTCTCTACACAAATGATTTGTGCCATCTTCATGCCAATAAGAGACGCTTCCCACAAAAATGCTCTGAGTGACTCGCTCTTATATTGCAGTTCACATAATAATTTAAGACGAGGCCAACCGAAAGCCTATTTGAAGCCAGTAGCCTGTCTGAGCACAGACATATAATGGGCTTTCACGGACAGTACAGTTCCTCTGTAAGCACATCCTGTCATTAATTAAAGTGAAAAACTTAATGAGGTGGATGAAAATAGAATTTACTCTCCCTCACAGCGGGCAAAGACAGAGATACTCATAAAGAACCATTGTGTACTAGATCAAAGGAATTCAGACCTCCACACACACACACTATATCTATCTATCTATCTATATATGTATGTATGTATATATATATATGTATATATGTATAGATAGATATAGGTATGCACACACACAAAGGCACAGTGATGGGTGTGGCACGTGCAGCATGGCGATGTTGTTTGTGTGTAACTGAATGTGATGAGTTGTGATGTTTAATGCAACCTCCCTATCCACACCAGAGCTAAAGCAGCACAGCAGCCAGACATAAAGCAATGACTTTGTACACCTACTCAGCATCAATCACCACAACCAGTACCACAAGCTGGATCACAGTTAGTGCTGGGGGGGTTGGGCTGGTGTCACGCAGCAGACCTCCACCAGTGCACTGCATTTTTCCCTCCTTGCACTTTATTTATTTATTCTTCATCTCAAGTTCAGCAGGGAGATCAAGGTAGCTCTGATCATCTCCAGAAAACACAACACTTTATTACTTTCTGCTTACAGTGACAAAAAAACATCAACTTTTTAATTAGGCTGCACCCAAAGCTACATCTCACCTCCTACACATTACTCATTTTAATAACGCTTATGTGGGTCATCATTGTTATAAAAATGCTCAATCAAGTTGTCAGTGTCAGGAAAAAAAAAAATCCCTATTACTACTGATTGATGGGTGTACTGTACATTTACAATCAAGCAACGAAAAAGGCGCTGCTTCTTAGTCCCATGTTGTTGTTTTTAAAATTCAAATCAGGTGACTTCCTGCTGCCGTGGTACACAGGCTTAAGATTTCAGATGTACCATGGCTACATGCTAATGAAAAGTTATCAGCAGATCATACTTGCTAATTGAGTTCAGAGAGCATCACTGATAATCATCATCCCCCATTTGCATACCATTGCTGAATAGCTGGCATATCTGCCTGTACTGAGAGATAATTCAAGGTCAAAAACCTTCATTATCACACCTCTTAATTAAATTTGATTAACGCCATTTCACACACTTCTAATATTAGATCAATGTATCAGGATATATTTCGACAAAATATCAACCATAACATGCAACTCTGACGCAACTTGAACTGGTAAACATGTATCAATGCATTTTTGGATGGACTGGAAGAATTTGAACTGAGCAGCATCTACAAGGATATACGAGACTCAGAAGTGTCACAAAGTTCTGCTCTTACGATGAATATTAAGACAAGCATTTACACCGAGGGGGACAAGTCCTCACCTGACTCATGCCATTTTACGGTTGGAACCACTTTTAGAATAAAATAAATAAATAAATCCCCTAGATCTAACTGGGATGATGGTGAATAGATCGTTTGAACAAACACAAAATAGACCATCCTTGCTGCTGAATTACATTAACCTTTTACATTGATTACTCAGAATGTTGAATGGTGGATTATGATTAAACACAAAAAGACAGCCGCAGCTGATGAAAAATTAAAGTGTCTTACTTTGCTACATGTTTTCTTTATGTGCCTACTTTTACAAGATGCTGTAATACAAGATGTTTCTGTCATGTTGTGATCTTAGCGCTGAGAGAAACTGAATTATTTATTAAGCCTTTTTTTTTTTTTGTTTTTGCCCCCCCGTATGTTTTATAAAAGTATAATAGTCTTTAAGCCAGCTGTTGCAGTCCCTGTGATGTGGTTAGCAGCAGCAAAAATCCATAACGGTAACACCTTAATGCTGAAAGACAGTCCTAACAAGGTGTTTCTACTAAAACCTGCACCACTCATCATTTTGTAAGTAAGCAGACAATACCTAATGAGTGTAAATAAGTTAAGCTATGGCTGATGTGAGGGTCATTAGTTTTGCAAGTATTTAATCATAACTCAAAGTATAGAAACGTTCAAATGCAGACCGGCTTGAAAGTCAAGGTACAAAAACATAGCTCAATGTCCCTGCAGGCCAGTGAGGACCTGCCTGTTATGCAAATACTGCGATATAAAAAGTTCCAGTCCCTTTGACTTGTGTGAAGGCAGAGTCGGGAGGAGGAAGCCATGTTTCACCTGACTATAAATACAGAGATCTGACATGTTACAATGACAGCAAAAACGGCTCCCCATTCCAGGCAATGGTTTGCGAGCAGCTGAACAGATTGCTAATGAGGCAACACTGGCTGATTTAAATAGAACTGCAAATATAAGTGAGCAGGAAAACTCTCACTTTCTGAGCTGAAGTCAGTCAGTGTTCGCAAAGTTCATAAAGAGCAGTGCATGAGATAATGAGGTATAGTCAGCTTTTTTAAAAAAAAATTAATCACGAAGCAATTAAAACAGATTTTAGCAGGCTAAACCTTTAACACTGTGTCTTTTTTCATGATTTAAACACATCATATGTGGAGAATTAAAGTGCTGAGGGAGAAATAGCATTTTCACTGCTTGGACCCTGGACAGCAGTTACAATCAGTGTGTACGAGACGCTGCTTTAACATACTAGAAGACTAATCTTCATGACCCCTTTAATCACAACTGATTGCGGTGTGCATTGATGCTCATTTGAATTCCAATCTAAAAGCAAATCAGATATGCAGTTATGAAACGGGGCCTTTCTGTTTGATGATCTAAACACAGAAGTAATTGAAAGGAGGATTAACTGAGTGCAATACAGAAATGCCAGTTCCATTCAAAGTGGAGAGACGTTAATTAGCTGCAACATATATGCTGGGTCTCCAGTGGAGTGTTTACGTCAAATTACTTAGTGATTTATACCAAACAGGAAACAAAATGTCAAGTCTCTTGTCTGCCAAGAGGAAAAAGTGAGAACCAGTGCTAAACTGGTAGCAGTTCCAGTCCTGGAATACTGATGAGGTGCAGGACAAACAGCTCTGCTGCTGGTTTTTATGTAACATAGATTCATCGCAATCATTTAGTAACTATGACAAAGGTGACTTGTGACTCGGTCTTGGCCAAACACTGCTGTGTGAGCCAACTTCACCAAAGGTCGTCTACATACGACAAAGTACATAAAAGGGTATGACGCTGTGGAGATCTGCTGACGTAAACATCTGATTGTCCTGATCTCAACACTCATTATCTTTATAAAAATGTCAGCAGTTTTTATCCCAGGGCACAGTTAACGATTGTTTTTAAACACTTCTAATTTGTGTTTTGAAAGTAACCCACAGACTGTGTGACTCAGCAGCAGCAGCTTCTGCAGGAGAGAGACCATTAACCATCACAAGACAACAGCAGGCTGTCAGAAGTTTGGCCAAGTTTCTCCTGAGAGATTTGCAAATCTTCACAACAGTGGAGCCGAGTTGGTTATTGTACGCTCCTGTTAATTGCAAATAAATTGCAACAAGCCAAGTCATTAGCCCACATTTGAACATATAGCCGTCTTCTTTCTGTTCTGATGTTTACAAGTATTTGTTTTAGTTCTGCTGTGCTCTAACAAAGGAACAACTAGTTTGCATGTTCGTAGATGTCCACATATTACATTACTATTCCATTCATGACATAAGAGTTTTTTTATGAAAAAAATGCCATTTTCATCATTTGAGATTCATTCTTCAAAATTTACAGAAAGAAGCAAATAAAAGTTGTACATTTTCCTCGGTAAAACACAATGCAAAATAAAATTTATGGTCAAACAAGATTAAATGAATATTAAAATGACTGCATAACCCAAGGCCCATAAAAAGGAGAAAAATTAAATTAAAAGAAAGAAAGAAAAAATTACCGGTCGGCCTCGAAGAAATTCTGGCAAACCATCCGGCGCCTCAGGAGGGGAAAGTTCGGGAACAACTGGATTTCATCTCTGCTTTTTGCAGATGATGTGGTCTTGTTGGCTCCTTCGAGCCAGGACCTCC
>JBAMYA010000011.1:7280694-7293645 GCA_037176975.1 Arrhamphus sclerolepis | reverse complement strand
CTGGATGTCCCTGCTCAGGCTGCTGCCCCCGCGACCCGGTAACGGATGAAGCGGAAGAAGATGGATGGATGGATGGAAAGAAAAAATTATAATAAATATAAAAGAATGTAAAAGTAAGACACTAAAAACACAACAAGCATTGATATTCTCAGTTGGTGGGTGGTGGGATGGGCCCACCACAGTTTCCACACAGTGTGATCTCTCCTCCTTTCTTACCTTCCAGACCTGCCCTTCAGGTCCTGGATTATTCTTTACTCATTAGTCAGCTCCAAACGACATCCAGTCTCAGAAACTCTCTCCTAATGAGTCTATGAGGGATTGATCGAATGGAAGACTGAGTGAAAGAACTGCTTCTTCAACTTGTCTGGGCTTTCATCTTTTCTACTGCCACGCAGAAATGAATCTCAGAATGCCCCATTCACATCTCAAACTACTATTCTTACTCATTATTAACAGAGCGCATGAAGCTTGGGTTTTTGTGTGGGAAAATGAACAACTAAGGTGATAAATCCATCACTGCTGCAGTACAAACATATTTTTCTGGCAAGTCCCTGAAGTTGGCTGACGTGGCATTTAAAGAAAAAAAATAGTTATATATGTATCCTCCTGCATGGTGAAACACTAAATGTAGACAATTCCTTCGTCTGTCTGATTGGGCTTAACAGATAAATGAGAAAATTCCAACTGCAAAAGGTAACAACAACCTTTAAAATGTATGGTAAAATAGCCATGTTATAAAACAATATTTTACCTGATTAAATGATCAATTAAAAAGCTTGATGTGTAATGCTCACTTGATCATTCAAAATCCTTTTTATGCAGTTTCTTTTTTTTGTTGTTGCAGTAGTTGCTGTTCAAATGCTTTGCCAGACAGCATGAGGCAAAAAAAAGCCACTATATATTGTGTGGCTTGATGACTCAAACGTCTCAAAGTCTCAAAGTGAGATTTTTTTCCCTAACCTTAGCAAACTAACTTGTTTCCTTTCATATTAGAAAACATGTATTGCCGATTAGCTTCTGTTATTAAGTCATAGCCAGTTTGTGCAGTGGAAATAGCATGAGGTAGCCAACTATGCTGATGCTGCTGTCACTGGGGCAATTAGAGCCCATAAATCAGTTTGCAACCTGGAGGAAGTAAGAGCTGATGGGAGAAGGAGTAGGAGTAGGAGGTGATGCCCATCTCATTAGCGGTGGTACCACAATGTGTGGACATGAAAGAACAGTCCCCTGTGCTAAATGTGGCATGTGTGAATTGCGCAGAAACACGACACTATGGGGAAAGCTGATGGGGTGAAAAAAAAAACAAAAATAAAGTGTGAATAAATGAATACAGACATAAATTAGCATAACATACATAAAAAGAACTAATCAATGACTTTAAAGTTGCACTGCCAAGATTTTCTATTCACAGTTGTTCAAACTGAAAAGGTGATCTTAAGACAAATATCATTTGGCTCTATGGTTGTCCTTTGAGTCTATAAACCTTTTATATCTTAGCTAATTTTTTAAGGTACATTTACCAAATATTTCAGTGTCATCCACCTCATTAATCCTTTTGCCAACTGCAGAAAGAATCTTTGCATTCAGCAAAAAAAAAAAAGAAAAAAAAAAGGCTCCAATAAAACCCAGGGTACACAACTAGCTCAGCACTAAATGACAAAAACTTAGGAGATAACTGATGAATAAAGCTCAACAGTCAGACCTTTCTTGCGTAAATTGATGAAGAACAAAACACAGCTAAGGGGGGAGTGCATACTCCTCTCCCAGTGATTAAACCTGCTTTTATTGCTTGTAGAAAAAAAAAAGTCAGGATGCAATATCAAACCAGAAGTGTCTGAGCAAGAGCTATTTCATAAGGCAAAATAGTCACATGGGTTTGAAATATTCTCAAGTCAACTTAGAATAATCCCTCTGTCTGACATGCATGTTTTGGGACTGTGGGACAAAACTGGAGAAAGCCACCTTCTGCCCTCAGTTTGCTCACGGTGATGACCAAGAAACCACCGGAGCAAACACAAATGGAGGAGATTTACTCATTTGTCTTGAAGACGGTGCTTGTAGCATTTAAACAGGCCCAAGCATAACGACCGTGAGATGAGTCAATCATTGTCAGACTTGTTTTACTTTATTTATTTTTCACCGAATTGAGAAGGTGGATGAGTGAGGACGTTAGAAAGCAGAATTAATCTTGGCTGACAAAAGCAATTGCAAAAGGTTCAGTTTACAAAAACACTGCTTAAAAACATTGACTTAAGTCAAAAATAACACATTTTATATACTACTAAAAATGGATTACTGGTAGATACTCAACCCTAGAGCTGCTTCTCAAAGCAAAGAACCACAGCGACCATGGGTTGTTAAAATGAACTTTTTAGTCCAGCGAATTCTAGTAGAGGAATGGATTTTTGATGTGCTGAAACTCAGGAAGGTCAGGGGTGCCTCATCTGCTGGCATTGCACCTCATGTAGAACAGATGTGATCACGCCACCTGCAGTGCACAGCGGAGACAAAGCTTCACCACTGTCTTCTGCTTTGTGACCCAGATGGCTGATAATGTGTTTAGGAGGGGCCTCTCTGAATTTCAGAAGGACTATGGCTTGCAGCAATCAAAGGGACTAATGAAAGCAATAGAATCGAAATTGAGTTGCAATGCAATCTCCAGTCAAATGTCTTAGCTGGCCATGATGGTGGAATAATTTTGAACCGAGTGGGCAGGAGCTGAAAACTATTCAAAGTCAAATAGAGGCTGCTGATATAAACACTGCACCTGCTGTAAATGGCCACTCTCAAGCTGCTCACCAACAGAAACTGCATTCCAGTAATTTGGTTGTTTCAGTGAGAATATTCCGGTCCAGTATTATTGACTCATATACGAGATCTTGGTAATCACGCTCTCTCTTTTCTCTGGACTCTTCTGATAAAACCCTTTCTTCACGTTCTTTGCTGCTTCTGTCTGACATTTGTTTTGTCAGGCTAACTCCATATAGTAAACACTGACTGTTGCCATGTTGGATTATTATAAGTGATTTTGAGTCGTTTGTCTTTCTGTAAATTTGCTCACAAATATTGCAACTTTGCTTGTAAACTTTAGTTTTGGATGCATTCCCTGAAATTGTAGTTTGAGACACATTAATGATACAAATGGGAAAGCTGTGGAGAAGTGGCTTGTCTGTTTGTTGGTTTCTCTTTGGGCAACTCTGCCAGTTTGAACTGCCGTCTGTTTCCATCTTAGACAGGAAGTTCCGTTGTGCTGCTTTAAACTATGAATTATTTTAAATAAATCATTTTCTGATATGATATCAAATCCCACCGTTGATGGCCAAAATGTATTGTATATAATGTAGGCCCCATAGTTTTTTAAAAGGGGAACATGTCCATCTATCCCTCTATCTATCTATCCCCCACTAAAACCAGCCCCCACTCCAGACATGGCACATAACCTTCCCACTATGTCCTGGATCTGCCCCAGAGACCTCCTCCAAGTCAGACACAATTGAAACAAATCATCTGAGAGGTGTTGCAGGTGTCCTTGAAGGATGCAATTCCTGATGCGGAGCAGCAACTCCACTTTAATCCCCTGAACATCTGATATGCAAACTATGGAGGTCTTTCCTTGATAGAATCAATGAAGTTAAGTAATATTCAGGGGAAAAAAAAAAAAAGATGTGATCTGTGGTTCATGAAGGCACACACGGTCTGCTCTATGGTGTGTAAAAATTATGTCCATAAACATTAGGAACAAATATGATGACAAAAAGAAGCTCTAGCAGACCAGGGAGAAATGAGTGCAATGAAAAACAAAAATATTACCTAATGTGCCATAGTTCAGTCCATTGCAAGTTAAACAACTGAAAAAAAGGGCAGCGTGCGCTTTTATAAAGCATTTTCAAAGCAACTTATGGTACATAGGGTGTCAATGATTGTGGTAACAGAGCTTTATGACCTTTAATCATAATTTCTCATTCAGCTGTCACAATTTCCTGAGGTCCTAATGAAATTGTCAATCATGCTTTGATTTTCAGGAGGTGGAGTCCACCCCCGTCTCTGCTCTTCCATGCTGTGTCCTTCTTTGTTGCAGCTATATGCTACTCAGTTCACAGGTACAATGCATGATTTTAAATGAACTGAAAATAAAGATGGAGAAGCTCTAATCTGGCCGTGTGATGCAACAGTAATCTGAAAATGTGAACTATACTTTGGGGACCCCAAAGGAAATGACAGCATTGTGCCAAGTCAGACTTTTTCAGTTCACCCTTCAGACACTCATTTTATTTTCATCATATACCCCTTTACAAGACAAAAAAATATCCCAAACCTTAAGGTCTTCATTTTAGTGCATGAACACACATTCTAATACTGGATGTTTGTTATGAAAATATGAATATGAATGAAAAAAAAATGATTTAAATATTCTTTTATTCTCTTCGAGAAGGCACAACTCTTGATTAAACTGCAACGTACGGTCCATCTGTTTTTCGCACTTTCAACAAAAGTGAAATCAGACACGATTAAAAGAAAGCTGCTGCAGCACAACAAACACAAAAGTAGAGAGATGCTGAAACTAAGTTTGGAGATTAACAGACAGCGTACACCAGAGCATTTATAATTCATGCGACTGTTTGTGGCTGCGCTGACTGTTCGCCTGATTGCTACACTGCTTGTGCAGATATTTGCATGAAGAGAGGAATGTTTGAAACAAATATTCTTACCCGCTTCTGACTACTGTTCCTTAGCAACAATGGAGTAGGTAGTTTAAAGCAGCATGGTCATTGTGTGTTGATGTGCATGCATGCGAGTGAAGGAAACTTGTACTTACTTATTTTGCATCATGTTCATTATGATCCAGTCTGAGGGGTAGACGTTTTTTCCAATGAGATCTTTAAACATGATAAATGTTTCCATTAGGAAATCCTGTGAGACAAACAAAGTTTTAAAAATGAAAACTGTTATTCTTCCCACCTCAGAGATAAGAGCAATATGAAATCAACCAGTAGGCGTTTGAGGCTTTCAGGCACCAACAGCTTTTAGATTAGTTTTTGAGGTCAAGGGCATGGCTATATAGGACAGGAGTATTTCCCCTTTACAGGTAGCACTTGAAACCAATAATCCAGTGTATGTTTGATGCAGACACTTGGAAAAGAAAGATGACAACTTTGCTACAGGAGCACTATTCATCTAATATTTGAATAAAAATAGGCCACAAATTAGCTATAGCTGGTGAGCAGGCTCGTACCTACCCTCCCTGCAGCAACACAGATACTCACTTCTTATCTTCATACCTTTTTTGAATATACCTCAGGATTAGAAAAATATCCATCCATCCATCTATTTATTCAAGGTAACAAAGTGATAATCAATTTCTAATTCCAGTTCTTTTTTTTTTAGGTTACATTCTGGCTTTAGAATGCACATATGGCCCATGCCCATGCAGGAACGATGCATTTGTGGAAAGATCCAGATACACACTGAATCTTTATCTTTAGCAACTAAACAAGCAACCTCCAACATAATCTTGTGCACAATCAGGAGGGTGAACAAATGTTTTCTTACACTTTTGCTGACTTCTAACAGAAACCAGCAACCATTGATTTCTGCATGTAGCAGTTTTAATTAAAGAAAAAAGGCAAAGAAATTTTTTTTCATTTTAAAGTAAAGTATAACTGAAATGCAAGTCATCGCACATTACCAACAGGGATAAAATTAATTTTTCCATTTTTTTTTTAGTGGTCAAAAAAAAAAAAAAATGGTTGAGGGCAGGACTTTTCAGATTTAAAAAAAAAAAGTTATTTTTTTTCCTCCAGTACATGCTGTTTGCAACAAGTGGGAGCCAGTGTTGTCAAGAGTATGCTGCTCCTTAAGAAGCCCAAAAGCCATAAGTTAAGAACAAAAAAAAATTAGCTTCATACATTATTGTTGGTGACAAACATTTAGGAAAGACAGAACAAACCTTTATTGCAGTTGAATATTTTATGTTATTAAAAGGCAATGTAAGCTGTTACTGTAGATAAGACCTTTTAGACACATTGATGAGATGTACTCACAACCACATCACTCCTTATCTTGCCAAAGGTGTTGATCAGATGAGCATAATGATAGTCGTCCATCTGCCTCAGAGTAGCAGTCATGCAGGCCACGAAGCTCCCCTGCAGAACAGAGAGAGAAGTGCATTCAATAAACAAGTTCAAATTGAAGACTGAGGAAAGAATGACTCCATGTCTGTGATTTTGATTGCAACGGACTAGCTGATCTGATTGGATCTGAGTACTAAAGCAGGCTTGGCCTCTCAGGGTTGACGGGGGAGACGACCCTCATATAGTGGGTGATCTCATTAACCTGCTGCCCTGCACTTCTCTGGTCTTTGTCTCCACTGATTATAATGCCTGTGAGGTCCTGAAAGTGTGCTGTTTCTGCTTTGCTGTGAACTACCACGTCCCTGCTTAGCGCTGTGTAAATGTGCTGCCAAGGCGAGATAAGGGAAAGCCCATGTGTGGGTGGCTGTGTGAAAAGAGGTTGCCATCACCCGTCTGTTGTGATGTGAACGGACAAAGCCTGATGAATTCAGGAGAAAAGAACTGGAAAAAGCTACTGTTGAACCTATATAGCTATATAGTTGGGCACCCGTGTTTCAGGCCGAGTCCAGAGATTTATGTAAACGAACAAACACAATCATCTACTATGAGACAAATACAAGAACGGAAGAAAAGAGAAAAGGGATAGCTGTCAGAAATATGTGCATTGGCATTAATATTGTTTTCATTTGTAATTAACTGTTGGGGCTTGAAAGACTGAGCCATTTCTTTTTTTCTTTTTTCAATATCTCTTGATAAATGTAAACTAAAACATGTTGAGCTTCAATGGAAATGCTAAAAGCAGATAAAGAAAAGCTAATTAATGAAACGAAAGATAAATTACCACAGGTATTATATATTTATTTGGCACAACGCTCCGACATTACTTATCTGTGAGGGGCAAAAGTATGTAAATCTCAAAGATTCTCATGTTAGTTGAAGGTGAAATTAAAGAGTTATTTCCATTCAATGAGGTGACAGTCAGCCTATGTAAGGAAACAAAGATTCATCAGTCTTCTTTGAGTCTCTGATCCTAAAAACAAATTTCTGAGAACCTCATAAAATTTTTACTTTGATGCTGGTGTTGTATAATAACGTCTAAAGCTTTTAGATTGTGCAAAGAAAAATAACAGCATTCAAGACTGTGAGGTCAGAGCAACTTCTAGACAACTATTGCCCTTTTGATGTTCAAGAAGCATGCTTTACAAGTTGGTATATGAGGTCTTCACAAAATATTAGAATTTTGTCCAAATGCAACATATATACTGTACTTTCATCCACGTCTTTACAGCTCTGTTCAAAGCCACTTTTAGGGGCTAAAATGAGCCACTTGTTTCCATTCAGCCACTCTCTTTTAAAGGGTGTTCCCTTTAAGATCTGTCACGCAAAGCTTTATCACAGAGCTTTACATGGGAGCTTTGGACTTCCTTGTAAATCTATTTTGGCCAAAGTAAAGACAATAACCCTTGAAGCACACAAAGTACCCAACCTGAGTGTACAATCGAAAAATGAAAAGTGACATGGTTGTGTTTTTTCTTTTATAGATTTTTTAGTTGGTGCTGACTTAAATATCTGCTTTAAAGCACATAAAAAAAAAAATTTTTTCCCCCCTCTGTCTTAATATGTCCTCTGTATTATTCATGAGTCTATTGTTCAGGAAATGGAAAACTATGCTGTGCAGGGCTGTAAGAAAAAGCCACTGCTCTGCAAAAAGACCACTGCTGACGCATGAGCTTAAAAGTGTTTCTTTGTTAACAAATGAGACCAAAATAGAATGTTTCCATCTAAATGACACACGTATTTGAAAAAGCGACGATATACTGGATTTTAGCAGATATAGTCTCACTGTAAAACATGAATGGGGCATCACTGTTAAAAGTCAGATTTGCTGCTGAATGACTTGCATCATTAATGGAAGAATATATCAATGAATTTTGAGAGGAAATGTCAGGTCAACCTATGACCTTGATCTATAGTAGAAATGTTACAGAAGAACCTCAAACATGCAGATTATGAGATGAAGCATCAATGACCCTCAGTTGAATCTGGTCTTGAGGAACGAGCTGAAAATCCTTCGGTTATTTTACCGTCTCCTTCCCGAGTCTTTCATTGTGTGCAAATCTGGTCAGGAGTTCCTAGAAACATTTTTGTGATTTCTTTTGTGTCTGTTATTTATTCATTCATTCATTTTTCTATCACACCCGAGGGGGTGCACAAGATAATAAAACAGAAACACTCAGATGTTTCCAAAAAAGTGAAATTAAAATAAAATTCCTGCATATTCAAAACCGCAAATGTGAAACTGTGATAGCAGCATTAGCATTTCTGAACAAAAGTGATGCACAACAAAGTTTGTGATTTTTTTTTTGTGTGTGTGGTTACAATTACCAGAAATGTTAAAACGACAAAAGCAAGGAGTTTTCTTTTTGAATATCTTAAGGAAGCATCAGTCCGCAAAAAAGCAGCTAAAAAAGCAGCTTTGGATCGCAGTCCCAGTTGTCTCTTAAAACTACAGCATGTGCTTTTATGGCGCTATGTCACATGTCAACAACAATGAAACTCAGAGGTATAATGAACATCATGGCAAGGGACACTAAAGGAGTAATTACAGAAGGGAAGAAGAGAAAGTGATTGAAGAGGAAATCTCAGACAGTTTCATAAAGCAACTTAACCCCCACGCTTATGGGGGGCTTCTGTGGTAATATAAAAAAATTGAAAAAGTTCCTTTGTGCTGCTTTAAAATCTAATTTACTGATGCTAATAGGCAGATTTTCTGAAGGCACCATGTAGCCAAAAAAGAAGCCTTTATTTTGGAATTAATCTGGCCAAGGACTGCTGTGATGAGGTGATGCCTACCAGTGCAGCCCCTTTGTAAGTTATGTAACTCGTGACAATTAATCTTCACAAGGCATACAGTTTTGGAGCAGAATTAAGCTGTAATTAGAGCAGGGCATTCAAAAGAAGATGCAGCGGAGAAGCAATACTGTGCAAAAACATCATTTTTCTCAACCTGACTCTTACAAAAAAATGAAAAGATCACGTTAATTCTTGTAGTCACTTTTTGGTTAGTTTACAACAAACAACAGAAAAAAAAACACCAACTGTAGGATAAAAATGCAAAAGAATCACTAATCCAATAAATCCATTATTCATTTTTCTTTCATGTTTTCTTGTGCTACATAATACTGATGACTGCTTCACTTCCCTCTCTGAAATGCTTCACAGAAACCAGCGTGACTCATGCTATATTAATATGGAAATGTTTTTTTCTTAGGAAGAAAGGCCAAGGCTCTTTCTTCTGCGAGGGCATGTAAGCCTCACTTATCCTCAGTTCTTCACATTAAAAACAAAGAACAAAATTAAGACAGGACATAATGACAGATGACTAAAAGGACAAGTATCCAAGTTTAAAAAATACGTAAAGTTGGGGGGGGAGCACAGTTCCCCAAGTTCATTTTCTCCTAATTTAAGTACAAAGACTGGCATTATTTAATCACAAAGATAATTTCTCCCTTCTCTCTTTATTTTTTTTAAAAGCTTGGCAGCATTATTGAAAGACTTGGTCTCTTCACAAAAAAAAAAAAGAAAAAGATTCAAGGACTTCAAGCCAGGCAGTAGTCTTTAGAAGTCATTGATGCCTGCTGCTGGATCAGCCCAAACTAAGGAGACTAGAGAAGCTAGATCAGCGAGGGGGGTCTGAAATTTGTTCATTCTCTGTACCTTTTCAGTTATGAATGAATCCCCAACATAGAGAGCTCTCTGCAAACGTAGCATGCTATAAGCCCCAACACAGGACTTTCCAAAAGGCTCTGAGGCATCCAATAGCAGGTTAAACCCTTAAGCTTGCCCCCATCTTTCAATCAAGAATGCTAACATCACAGCTATGAATCTGAAGATGTTTCTATTGATTTTATTCCTTTTGTGTGTTGCACATGAATAAATCTTAAGCTTCCAACCAAATGCAATGGCTGATATAGGCATTTGGATTAGCAAGCAAATCCTGATGGTAAATTAAATACTGTAGAGGTGAGGGACCTTGTACTCACACTCATTTTGCTGCAGTTTACAAAGATAATCTCAGAAAAACGGGATGCAGCAATTAAGATCTAAAGGCAAAAACAAATGCAACATGCCACACCAGCTGTTGAGGTGTAACACAAGAGCCAAAGATGTGAGTTAAATTGAAAAAACAAGGTCTGTTCCTCTGGGGTCTAGCTCAATTGATGGCTGACAATTTCGGCAGTGTGATAGCTTTTTGCTGTCATCCAACTGTCTACGCAGGTCTATGAAAGTGACGAGCTGTTTTTGGAGTGAACCAGAAAAACTGTAAAACCTGTCAGTTGTCTCACAACGTCTCTCTGTACTTTTCTCACTGGGATGAGGCCAGCACTAATTTTGAAGAGGGAAGTAAAAGGATGAAAGTTAGGTCAAATAAATCCTCTGAAGGAACAATTGGGGAGGGGGAGGGGGGGCAATCATTCATATCACGGTAATCCCAAAATCTTAAAACAGAAGGCAACTTGGTTTTGGTTTTTGAAGACGTGCCACCACTCATCCAAAACACTTGGTTTCAAAATCCGTCCTGAGTGATACGTAGACAGCTGTCACTGCATCTGTTCAAACCTGACACTAAGATGCTTCATCACATGCAGCAGAAAAAACAGAAAAGAAAAGAATAGCAGTTACCTTCCTCCTCACTAGTAATAAATGGGTCTATCAGTTCTGTCACCTAAAGTCATGATGAGGTTATGTTACACACTAAAAAGCAAGTCATATAGAGATCCGTGTTGTCTCCCCTTCATATTGTAACATCATTTTGGAGGCACTGTACACATTCAGAATAAAACTGACAATTAAAAATGGACTCTAGGAGAAAGCAGACGCTTTTATTGAGGCAACAAATCAAGTTATAAGAGCTTTTCATCCAGAGGTTGATGCTCTGGGTATCTTTTTGGAGCCTGAATCGTTGCCTCTGCCAGTTATCAGAATGCAGATTAAAGGCTCTTCAGCATTGGCCTCACTTTTCAGACTCAGACGCTTCATCTATCTTCTACATACACTGAATGTGGAAAACAAACACACCGAGTCATATTTAGTGATAATTATTCTTTGAGATAGATGAAAACGCCTCAAATTTATCTAAGGCAATCATATCAGTCTGTGCGTAGTATCTGCATGTTTTCACAATTTTTATATTCTGAAACGTCACTATTATTGTTATTTAATCTTAACTAAATTTGATATTGATCAGTGAGCTACCACATAAAAGGCAGCTAAATAGTAAGATGAAAATGTTAAAAGTTTCTTGTGAAAACAATTATTTGATGCCAAAAATACAGAGCAGTCACTAATTTTGTGCATTTATGATCTCATATATATTTGCCTTATAAACTATGATAAAATAAAACTGATACCAATCACTGGATATAGGAGCAGCATATTCACATCTATCTGTGTTAGAGGGCAAATGAAACAGTAGTTTTGTTGAAATTTTATATCTGCGATTGGACTTAAAGGCCTGACACATTATATGTTGGTCTCAAGCTTCCACAGTATCTATTTGATAATCCATCTCACTTCAGAGGCCGACAGCAGAAACGGAGGAAAAACAAAAAAGATATTGGCTCTTGCGGGGGAAAAGGGTATCTGCATTAACGGAGCATTGTTATAAGACTTTAATTAAGCCAGTTGGGAAATGTCATGCAAGTCTATAGGGAGCCATATCCTGAGCCCCAACACATCTATGGAGGAGAAAGAGAACTGACATGAAATAAGAGAGAAAGGCAAAGGAGAGTGTTCACTGACAAACAGTGATCAAAATTATCATCTCTATTAACTCCCAAGCCTGGTGCAACACAAATTTGCTGGCTCATTACACAAGTGCACATGGAACAATACCTCAACATGGATGTAAGGCCATTTACACGAAGGATGGAGATACTCTTTCCATATGAACAGAAGGGAAGTGCTCTGCTAAGTCACAAGAAAAAAAGGCCAGATAAAAATAGATAACCTTTTTTTTCTTTTTCTTTTTGAATCAGACTAACTCAAATCAAGTTAATTACATTGACTAAAGCCATTTCTATTTGCTAAGTGAAAGAATAATGAGTAACATTTTTTTAAATAATTTCTTTCTTTCTTTAAAGTCAGAAGTCTACATTTCTTCAGTATTTGGTATCATTGCCTTTAAATTGTGTGACTTGGGTCAAATGTATTGAATTTTCTTCCACAAGCTTCTCACAACAGTTGGCTGGAATTGTGGTCCATTCCTCCCGACAGAACTGGTGGAACTGAGTCAGGTTTTAGGCAGCTCAGCTCTGCAATCAACTTTGCTACAGGACTGAGATCCTTTAGCCATCTTGTAACTAATTTGCTGGTGTGTTTTGGGTCATTGTCCATTTGGGAGACCTAGCTGCGCCCAAGCTTTAACTTTCTGTCTGATGTCTTGAGATGTTGTATCAATATTTCCAATTCATGTTGTTTCTTCATGATACCATCCGTTTTGCAAAGTGCACTTGCAGTAAAACACCTCCACAACATAATGCTGCCACCTCCGTACTCCTTCCTGAGCGGTATGATGGCAGGACATTCCCATGCTGTTTAATCTTGCATATAACTGTCCGAACAGATGAACATGGCATCTGGAAACTGTAGCCAAGGATGCACTAGACGTGTGGAGATCCATAAATCTGTGCACAAAAGCTGGTTTCTTCCCCATGCTGATGTTTGAGGTGTTCCTTTAAAATATACCCACAGGTGTGCTTCCAATTAGCTCAATTGTTGTTAATCAACCTATCAGAAGCTTATATGCTATAGCATGCAATTTGTTTTCTTTGTAAATAATGTTGTTTCTTTTTGTTTTTTTCCAAACACTGCAGTGGAT
>JBAMYA010000011.1:7233324-7280594 GCA_037176975.1 Arrhamphus sclerolepis | reverse complement strand
ATTTCTCTGAAGAGCCATTTAACATGTATGTAAATGTGTATACACATGCATGCACACACGCATATAATTACACTCACTGACCACTTCATTAGATAAACCTGTTTAATTGTTTGTTAACACAAACTGCTCATCAGCCAATCGCATGGCCACAACTCAATGCATTTAGGCATGTTGAGGGGATCAAGTCAAGAAAAGGGATTTAAGTGACTTTCACAGACAACCATCTCTAGGGTTTAGAGAATGGTCTGAAAAAGAAAAAAATATCCAGTGAGCGGCAGTTGTGTGGATGAAAATGCCTTTTTGATGTTAGAGGTCAGAGGAGAATGGGCAGACTGGTTCGAGGTCATAGGAAGGCAACAGTAACTCATTACAACCATCTCTAAATGCACAACGTGTCGAACCTTGAAGAAGATGGGCGACAGCAGCAGAAGACCACACCGGGTGTCACTCTTGTCAGCTAAGAACAGGAAACTGAGACTACAATTCACACAGGCTCACCAAAATTGGACAGTCGAGGTCTGGAAAAACGTTGCCTGGTCTGACAAATCTCTATTTCACCTGCGACATTGAGATGGTAGCGTCAGAATTTGGCATAAACAGCATAAAAAGCATGGATCCATGCTGCCTTGTATCAATGGTTCAGGCTGCTGGTAGTGGTGTAATGGTGTGGGGGATATTTTTTGGCACACTTTGGCTCCCTTAGTACCATTTGAGCATGGTTTAAATGCTGCAGCCTACCTGAGTATTGCTGCTGACCATGTCCATCCCTCTATGACCACAGTGTACCCATCTTCTGATGGCTACTTCCAGCAGGATAATGCACCATCTCACAAAGCTCATATCATCTCAAACTGGTTTCGTGAACATGAGTTCACTGTACTCCAATGGCCTCCACAGTCACCAGATCTCAATCCAATATACTTTTAGGAACAGGAGATTTGCATCATAGATGTGCAGCCGACAAATCTGCGTGACACCATCGTGTCAATCTGGACCAAAATTGCTGAGGAATTTTTCCAACACCATGTTGAAAGTGTGCCACGAAGAATTAAGGCAGTTCTGAAGGCAAAAGGGGGTCCAAGGTAGCAAGGTGCACCTAATAAAGTGGCCAGGTGAGTGTAGTCTTTACTACTGTTTGAAAGTTGTGAAAGTGTGCGTTGTTTGTCTGCTCTGGTCTTTGCTGGCAGAGATAACATTTTGAAGTTGCTCACACAGACTCACAGATGCACAGACTCTGCAGCAACTGCTGCCTCGAGAGCTGCAGCTCATTACCATGATACCTGAGGCTTAAAGCACAACTTGGATTTTCTGTTTAAGAACAAGGGTGAGCCATAGCTCTAAATACATCCAACAAAGCTTTTGCAGCCCCACTTTTGCATGATCAGGCTTTCATCAAGTGATTTTTTTTTCCTCCCTTTTTCTCCTCATTTTGTTCATTAAATACTACAATGGTACACCACAAATCCAATTAACTCTGAGAAGAAAATGCTCATTTCCAGACGGAAAAACAGGTCTTCTCCTACACAAACAATGTTAACTACTGACTAGCCCATGACATATGGATTAATAGCTGAGTGGAGATCAGACAAACAAGCTCTGGAGAGGGGGAGGACAAGCCGATGGAATCCTCTTCCCACACAAAGAAACAAGCTGAGGACTCGGAAATTATAACAAGAGGTAAATGGATTTGTTATGAAACCATCAAGGCTGATAAAGCATGACAGACATCATTCTATAGAGATGTCAGGTAATGCCAAAGCATTCGTGAAATGGGTGGGCATACAGACTGGGATATCTGAAACATGTCTGATGTTGCCTTTCAGTTCTCCTGACAAAGTAAAACTATGATGATCTTCAGCAAAGATGATGAGAATTTTGTCAACATGAAGTGAGGTCAAGATGAGATAAAGGCGTGGGTGGATGAAACTGCCAGATGTAACCACAACTAGAGTTGTACTTTCCCTACTGCAACCATCCCTCCTCCCTCTCTTCCATGCTCCCTCCCCCTTTCACTTAATCTTTCTCACTCGCTCGCTCACTCTGTCTGTCCGTCTCACCCTCCCTCCACACACACTCAGGCGCACACAAACAGAAAAGCGGAGAAAGCCAGAGTGCGGAACTGCAGCGGCACGATGGGGATATTCTGCCTGCGTGGGCTCTGTAGCTGAGGTGTCCGGAGTTCAGCCGTTGTTGTGTGTGTGTGAGTGTGTGTATGTGTGCGTGAGTGAGTGAAAGCAAGACCCTGCAGACGCCGTGCGGAGGAAGTAAACGGGGGCTGAAAGGAGCAGGTAGAGAGGGGTAAAGGAGACGGGGAGTGCTGACTCTGTCTGGGGCTTAGAGGAACGTAACATCACTGGATCAGAGGACGCCAATGTGCAACAACTAGTCCCAACTACTGCCGCTCCTGCTCTGCCTGCCTGCATGTCCTCTTAACTTCAGCAATGGCATAGCCCCTTCCAGTTCGCATGTAATCCACTAAAAAAAGAAAAAAAGAAAAAGAAAGGCATGCATGGGCACAACCAGGGATCTAGGCTATTGCATCCTTTACATCAGCATTTCACAGTCTGAGGTGAGTTGCTCCTCTTTGCTCTTGTCCTCTCTTCTGTTCCATTTCTGAATCTACAAGTAAAGATGGAAAATCTATTTAAATGATCTCTGATGAGGGAAATCTCAGAAATCTGCTTGCTCTGTAAGACTGAGCCCTGGGCCAGACAAGATGAATATTTTTACAGAAGATTTTCCCCTTTATGTCAACTGATCAAATATCAAATACATGTGGCAAAGGAAACGGGGAGGAAAGAAAGTAATTCTGAGTGGTTCTGTGCTTAGTTGCCTCTGCAGAGCTGAAGTGCTTAAAAGAGATTTTGGGCAACAGTTGAAGAATGATTTAGTCACTTTAGGAAACTTGAAACATAAAAACGTGTAAACCCCCACCCAAGCAAATAAATACATTTTTAAAACTGTGTCACGACTTGCTGACATTTATAAGAACTGGCAGGTCAGTTTTTTGCTGCTATGAATTTGCTCCAGATGAAACCAGACAGTAGAAGCATTAACGTGCTTGTGTGATTCTGCATTTCTCGCAGTTTTGCAGCTCAGAGAGCATTACAGAAAACACCCTCATATCTCCACCCAGAGAATTCTTCATATTATTATTATTATCATTATTTTAAGTATATGAAGACAGCAGTGTTTTAGGGCAGGTAGCTTGCAGCAGAAGCACAGGTAACGAGAACTCCACATCGACCAGTTTGTCGCATCTGATGAAAGACCTTAACTGAAAGCCAATCAAGATTAATGGACTGGCCAAAATCTGCATCCCGTTCCAGATTATTAGTCTGTGCTTGTGTGTGTGAGTGTGTGTGTTCCTTGATATTTGCAGCAGAATGAGAAAGTGTGTGTGGGGTTGGGGGTTTTACTCACATCTCAATCGTCCTTCAGTTGCCACACAAAACCTATTGTCGTTCCCACACATGCCACAAACCTCCTGCTATCACCTTTTCTCTCCCCTTCAACCACAGCTCACATCAATGCACTGATAAAATCTCCCCTATGCTCCACTTCACTTTCCTCATTCACTGAGGAAAAGGACAGAAAGAAACGGATGAAGACGGACAATAAAAGTAGAGGGAAAAGAAGAAAAAAAAATAGTCTCTCAAAAGGCACTACAAGATTTCTATTTTTTATTTTTTTTAAAGAGTTTCTTTTTCTTTTAGTCAGTCGAATGGTATTATGTGCCGATTTTCAAGAGTGGCAGTGAAAGGTGTATGCCTGCTGACACAGTCTTGTGTGATTGTGGGTAAGGATAAAAGTGTGGAGTCTCAAGAAAAAAAAAAAGAGGACATGTTTGCCTCCATCTGTGTATCCTGACTGACTTTAACCTTCATGCTGCCTCTGTGAGAACCGGGCACAGCAACCCTGGAGTACCGAGGGCGGTGGCCTAACAATTTAGATCTAATTTTAATTTTTTTTTTAAATCAGAGATATCAGGTTGCACTTCCCCCAATAATTCACCAGCGAGAAAGAAATCTGCCATAGAATAGAGATAGATACACACACACACACCTCCAAGGAGACAGAAAGCAGAAAGACTGAAAGGAAAAAAAAAAAAAAGGTACAACACATAAAGATGATGCTCACGGAGCAAAGACAACTGGCAGGGAAATATTTTTCTAGCTAGCCTGCAAAAAGAGCAAAGGCTTCTAAACGACTGGTTTGAAGTGCATCTTTACCTCCAGTGGCCCTGCTGTCTAAAAAGGGGGATTCATTCATCCACAAAACAAATTGCTCTCCTTCAATAGAATGACAGCTTTTAGGACCAGGCAGGTGTTATCCTTCATGTGCTAATAAGATTATTCATTGAAAGTTGTTTTTTTGTTTGTTTTTTTAAACTCTGGGGGCTTCACAACAATGCCACAGAGTTGAGGGAAATCCCGCATGTCAGCTTTGTATGTTGCCTACATTCTGCTGACACTTTGTTCATGATCTTGCCAGGCTGTTGGTGCCAGACTGAGTCTGTTTGTGGTTAAAGCTGTTAAAGCATGTGCTTCCTACTATTTTGCAACAAAGGCTTTAATGGGCCAAAGGCGTAACACCAAAAGTTGTGGAATTTCTCTTTGAGGTTATTAGTACGCAGCATGCGTCCTTGTGTACTTGCTTTTAGGGCTGCTAATCAATTTTTATACACTAAATCCAAATACCTAACTTTGCACACACACACTTGTAAAGGTTATAGTTTTGCTCTGATCAACACTTGCATACCCATTAAAAGAAAAGACAAAACATTTTCAGATTTGAGACAGCTGGACTAAAGAATATGTTATAAATTTTGCTGAAAAATTAAAAAAAAAAAAAACTTTTTATGAATTATTAAAATTGTCAGGTTTCTGGAGGTCAATTAAATGTTTCAGCACAAATTAATTCTGTCTTGAAGGTCTTCAAAAAAAAAAAAAAAAAAAAAAAGCAACTATTTCTCAGAACAAATTATTGATCAGAGCAGGGTAAGTGCTAACTCCAGCAGGCTTGATGTGAATTGAAAGCATTAATTGTGACCTCTGAGTTAAATCCACAAAAACCCGTAGAAACACAAATAAGAAGGGACTTTATCGCATTCCACAGTTACAAATTTAAACTTCTCCTACCTCTTTTTTTTTTTTTAAATAAAATCCTTCAAAAGATTTATAAGTCTGCTCATTTGCAGCTTCAAATATTTATTTACTGGTCTATGAAAAATGACTTGAATGTTTTTAAAGGAAGACGCTATTCTCATTATTGATCTGGCATTGCAGCAGCACCTCTGCTCACCTTCTATCAGAGTCTGATTTGGTCCAAAATCTCAGCATACATTCTTTGTTAGGGATGAGGTCCAAGGTGATGTTAAGAAGATGTAAAGAAAAAAAAAGGTTGTCGGTTAAGGTGAGATGCTTTCTTTTGGGGCAAATAATTCCTTTTGGTTTGGCATGGGGACTTTGTAGCTAACTTGTATGGGACAACCTCAAAAAGCAAAAATGTAACCTTTGTGGCCTGCAAAGTAAGCCTATGATTTGTCAGCTTTTTATACTTATTTCATCAGATTGACCAAACAAACCTACCTATTTGACAGCAAGGCGCTTAGTGTCTTTCCTTCTTAATTCATGAATCTCTCTCCATGGCTTCATCTTTCACTACCAACTTGATCTCTGTCTATTTTACCCACATTCAATTCTGCACCACCAACATAGTGACAGCTCTGCATTTTTTTTTTCTTCATGCACCTGTTTATTCCAGTCTTTTCCTCTTCTTTTCCATCCCACTGTTTGGTTTGACTATGTGTCTTTTTGTCTATGTGAAAGCAGCAGGGGAGTTCTCCAGTTACCTATCAGCTTTGAAACCCCCGTGAGTCTCGAGGGCAATGAGAGAAGAGACAGGCAAACACTGAGAATGCAACAAAGGAGAACGACAATGACAAGATGAGAACAAGAAAAAGGAGTGAGAAGACAGGGGAGATATAATGTTGTGTTGAAAGATGAAGAGCAGGAAAGAGAAGAGTGATCTAATGCATCCTGATTAGAGCGGGCAGCCTCTGCAGCATATATCCTGTCATTAGATCTGCTCTCCATCGACGGAGGTTGTATGTTGAGTGATGTATGAACAGGCTACAGAAAATTCATCAAGGTCCCAAGAACTCAACAGGGTCTGAGCATATCACACAGAGCTGCCTCAATACAGCTAGTAGGTACTCCAAAAACAAAACAACAAAAAAAAAAAAACAATTTCAATTCAGCTGGGACGAAGCGAGTAAAAAATAATAAGGCCGCAATGTCCGCAGGCTACAGTCCAAGGATAAGTAGCGCCCCATAAATACAGCAGCAAAGCGGCTAACAGTATACTATGCTCTCTCACGACAGTAAATTCTACTGCCTTACCCAGGAAGACAAATCACTGCAGATGTGAACGAGGCATGTTCACATGTTGAATTACTGCACTGGATGTTTCCCACTGTAAGCGGTAAAAAGTTAAAACTAAAACATAAAAACAATTAATATGAAATGCACACGTTCATTTACAAAAGAGATGAAAATGTAAATATTCTGATTGTGTTGATCCAGTAACTGAACAGGAATGTTCTTAACAGCAGTTTCAGTCGTCCGAACAAGTTTGCAGAAATTCCAGTTATCTTAAATCCAAATGTGATTATGGAAACTGTAAAATTTGGAAAATGAAAAAAATATATTATTGGTGCTTTTCTTAATGTTTAAATTGTAATATCCAGTTAGGCTGATATTTAAACAGTATAACAAGTAATCAGAGTAAAACACTGACAAAGAACATTGTTCACCTTCTAAAAAAAACTAAGAATTTTACACAAATATGAAGCGTAAAATAAAGATACAATAACGCTTGTACATTGAGCATTCAAGTATCGGACAGTAGCTTTGATCATATTGTATCTTTTTATTTCGCTGACATGTTTTATGACCCACAGAGCTGCTTGTTTGAAATGTTTCTCTGCTCCACCTCACCTGATCTAAACGAATGGATCGCTTGTCCATGATCCATTCGTTTGAGCCAGGTGTGCTGAAGCAGGGATCCCTCCATGCAGGGCAGTCCAAAGAACACTGCAAGAGACTTTATTTGAAACTTTTTCCAAAGTAACTGCCGTGTTACTTAAGAGATTTGGCGTTAACTAGTAAAGCCCCCCAAAAAGGCCGCATAATAAAGCTGGAAAGGAGAAGCAGAGAGAGTAGATAGAAGCCAAATGGAGAGTAAAGTGGAAGAGAAGAAATCTTTACCTACATTATCACGAGGGAATGAAAGGACATTAGCAAATGAGACAGATGAGCATCATCTGCCACAGCAGGAATATTGGGAACGCTGGAGTATTCGGTTCATTGTGACATGGCCACAGAAACAAACTCTGCAGCCATGCAGACGAGAGAGAGAGGAGGAAAAAACAAATCAACAGTGATGAAACGTTTATCCGTTTTGTGATTCCTTCTATCTCGTAGCACAAGGTCAGGCCTCAAGCTCATTTTTCTTCTTTAACTAAAAATGTAATGATGCCTGCTTTTCACACACCGCTCATTACGCTGGAGGAAGTAAAAGATTAACTTTTAATTAGAAAACCATGGGTATATATTAATGTATACTTTAAGATCATCTGTACTTTTGGGATGGATTTCCCAATAATCAAGGACTGAGCCACATCAGCACCGGAGAGTTCCAGCTCTACAGTTGAGGGTTAAGACTCAGTTTGAAGTTGGAGTTTCACTTCAAACAATTGGTAAAAAGGTTTGAGAAAAAAGTAAACAAAATATTAGCTCATATGTGACTATACATATTATATTTAAAAATTACAGCAGTGTCTATTAAGATTTTGAACCAGTTGAAGACTTCTAGAAAAGAATTTTGGTTTAGACTGTATGAGTAAATAGCTTGGAGTTGTACTACTTCCTTTGAACTGCTAGAAAGATACTTTCACATTTTATATCCAGAGTTTAGCCATTAAAGTAATGAAAATGAAAAATTAAGATCATAATAAATTCTTAAATGAGACTGGCGGTTTACATCATTATTACTAATTGACAAGAATAGCTACATTTCACTTAATCTACCCAGCAGACAGAACTGGCAACTTATCAGCCCCTTTCAGACATACCACGATGCCATTTTTCAGTAGCACGGTAGCAAATGATCCAAGTGCCTAACATCCTTAACCCCCCACTGGTGCTTCTCCAAAACAGTCACATTTCTTTGGTAACTAGGTCAGTTCTTGTAATGCATCACTTTCAAGATGGTGCAAGTCCTAACATGAGTACTGGCAGATTGCTTGGTTTCTCTTCAGCATCATACAGATTGCATCACTGAAAAAACTAAAAATAAAATAAAAATCATCTATAGTCATTATGTTATTAAGCATTGTCTTAAATAAGATCTTTTGTATTAATGAAAATTAACTACATTGCTGCCATAACCAGAATTGCAGTGCTCTAAAGTGTTATATACTGCATTTAGTGTAAAATACAAGCTCTCTCTCACAAACAAAAAAAAACAATGACCCATAGTGCCACAATAACATGTGATGTGAGCTGTTCTGCCAAAAGAAGGTCAAATGTGAGTGTGTTGATATGTTTTGCCAGGTCCATGTGACTCCATGAGGTCTGTTTTTGGCCTGGGAAGGAAATACTGGGTCAGTTCACTTGACTAACATGCCCTTAGATTTAATAAAAGAACCAGGACCACCATATAAAGGGGTCAGTTGTCTCTGAGCTTGCGTGCTGAATCATGCTGTGTATGGAAGAGGCCATGGGGGTGGTCTTTGAGCCAGAGGTAAGAGGCGAGTGCTGCAGCCGTCATCCGGTCCTGAACCCAGTAATAAATCAGATATGTGGAGCAAGGAACATGTCATTTAGCCCACAGCACTTCTGTCAAAAAGGATCAAATTAAAGTGCAGATATGATAACAATACCATGTAACTGTATATACAGTGTGGACCTTGTATCCAGGAAGGGAAGAAAATAAAGTAATGAGCATAAAACAACATCGATATATGCTAGTTTACATTTTAGAAGAATCTTTTAACTCACCCAAAATAAATCTGTATAAACTGAACAAAAGGTTTAATTTGGAACAAAACAAAAAAAGAAAAAAAGTAACAGTGTCTGCATTTGGAGAAGAGATTGTTAAATTTATCTCTTATTTAAAATGTCACCATCTGTCCAAACATGCCGAGAAAACAGGCAGTGATGGATCAAAAGAGGACTGTCATACTGATGAACAGATACAAGTGCAGGAACCAATGTGACATGATCAAAGAGCTGGAAGAAAATCTGGAATTTCCTCAACTGAAAAGCTTTCTGTGTCAAACAGCCAGAGTAATAAATGGAAAATAAATGAGTCTGAGATATGCAGGCCTGCTCGTTCAGTTTTATCGTCTTCAAGTTCTGTCTTCTTTCAGTCTCATTCTTTATTTTTATGCTTACTACACAATCGAGATGACGCTTTAACAAAAAAACAAGGACGAACAAATTAGTTAATTAATTATTATTATTTTTTTAGAATCATGAAATTCTTTTTTTCCATAATTTTGTGGCATGATTAAATAAAGATTTTTGTTTTGTTTTTATGGAAGAATGATCCAAACAACGTATGAAGCAAAAAGAGCAAAGCTCACCAACATCAAAACATCAACCAATGCTTACGTATGGGGAAGGGAGCATCATGATGTGGGTTTCCTTTGCTGCCTCAAGGCCTGGACCTCTTCTTTGTTTTATAACACTAACTCTACCTTTTGGAGTTGTGTTCATTAAAGACAGGAGAAATCTTGACTGAGATTTCTATGCTTTTCTTTCTTTCTTTTTTTGAAGTTTTCCGTGCTGTGCAACATTCTGCACGAAAAGCTGCAACTTCACTGTACTCTGGTCATTTGCTCCCATCAGTCTAATTACCCGTCTGGTGAGAACCAAGCAAACATCTGCTTGCACAGCAGAAAGACGCCGTCTCTAACCTGTCTATATGGTGTGTGATGTGCCGCTCTCGCATTTTCTGACGATATTACTGGGTGATGTCTGACAAGTTTCGGGGGAGGACTGTCAGTCTGTGAAAGTAGTGGGTTCATCTGTCTTTGGTGGCTTTTCAAATTTCACAAAGTTTCTTTTATGACAAAAGTCCATGTTGTTCAAACATGACAAGACATCATTAGATGTGAATGCTGATGTCCATGACATAGCTGGCATCTACCAAAGGCACGAATTAAAGTTAGATACTATACAGGGGGGAAGAAAAACCCAACAGCAAAACTGAATTGATTTCTCAGGCTTTAGTTTGGGGTAGAAATGCTCTTTAACTTTTGAGTCCTTGCACAAGGGACAATTTTTTAAAATTTTTTTCACTGACAAAAGGAAAAAAGCCAAGGCATCAATTTGAAAAGTTTTATTACAGCAATTTTTTATATTATAAAAGCTGACAGGTCTATTATGCCAGATTTTAAACCAGATAGTCAGAGACAGGTGGCCATCTGTCTTCTAAGGCAGCCAAAAAATGCTCCATGGACTTAAATATACAGAGCCAAATACAAGATACTAAATGAAAAATATTGATGTAAAACATGAGCGTGTGTGTACATATTTAAAATTAAAAAAAAGAAAAAAAAGGGAAGTCATTCACTGTTGACAGACAGCAGTCCATGCATCTAAGATGAAATGGATAATTGGCTAATTGTCTTGGCAGATTCAACATTTATTTGAACATGTGGTATGTTTGCTCACTGCAAACGAAGCGTATAGACAGAATATATCAGAGGCACACTGCCGAGACATGATGCCACTGCCATGCTGTTGGCAGTGGGGTAAGATAATCCATCATCTTTGCTTGCTCTTCTGTGGGAACTGTTTGGGAGAGTTACAGCTTTCTGACAGAAGTTTGTTTGTTGTTATCGCCCACCTTTTTTTCTACTGGTTCGTGATACAGATCACAAAAACCCACGATTCTCACAGATGTTGAAGGAATGTGACATTTCCTCAGAACAGTCAAAAGCACCCTGCTATTGTTAAATAAATCCACTTTAAAGTGGACAAAAAACAAACAAACAAAAAAAAAACTAACTCGCTAACACCCACTAAAATTTGCCCTTTGTCTTCGATGGCAAAGGGTATAATTGGCATTCAGTCTCATGCCAAACGACTCTACAGAAGCCCCAGGCAATTATTGATTCTTGCCCCAATCAGCAGTTGTTGTAAACATAACACCTGGATGAACACGCTAATTTTTGCTTAGTATACTGCACACTGGGCTGTAAAAGTGAGGGGAGAAAAACTTCAAACAGACTTCTGACTGCAAAGTCTTACATTTATGCCTCCACACTTATGATCACCAACTAGTCTGCATGCTGGCTAGCAATTTTCTGCCAGCCCTGTGGAGAGGGCCGACTCCTATGACTCAGTCAAAAACAGAATGGCAGAATATCAGCACACCGAGGGGAACGACGCCGCTTCTGAAAACTGGAATGGAGTTAAAGCGATGCACTTTAACTCGTGCAACAGCATTTAAAAAGCTGTGCATCTGCTGTTATTGAGGTGTTAAATTGTGTTTAAGCATGCGGGGGCATGACTACGATTACACCGACTGATCTGAATCAGCAAAAAATGACAAACAATAGAAAGTCAAAGCGGGGTGAGGAGGAGAAACTGGCAATGAGAAAGGGGTTTAACTGACAGCAATGAGTGAAAATTATGCTAAAGATGGAGCTATTGGTTTCATAGAGAAGATTAAATACATTATGGTAATGTGCTAGCATTATTCCTGGGGCATGCTGACACCATGAACCTAACAGTGTTGCTGAATATATGCACTAAAAACTGGCAACCAGATAAAGGCACGAAGAATCCTCAATATTACATGAATTACAGTTTGTTTTGAGGGATTAAATTACTGCACGCACAGAAACTGACTTACATTACATATTCTACACCACCATGTTAATGTTAATAAAGTACAACCGTTATCAAATTGCCATTTTTCATTTTGTCTTTTCACAATTTTGTGCATTTTTTTCCAGCATGCATAAGCATTAATAAAAGCACCCCATTATCATTTTCCTCCAATAATCAAGTCTTTCCTTCTCTGTCCCCCAACTTAGGCGGCATGTGTTCTTTGGGAGATGCAATAATCATTAAAGATTATTTGTCTAAACAAGCCATTTCTCACAATAAAGCTGTATTTTTCTCTGTGCCTCTCAGGAATCATGGTGAGCAAGGAGGGTGGCAAATGCATGCTCACCAACTCAGAGTCTGACTCGGAGGCAGCGCCCTTGCCCTCTACCTCACTAGCACTGGAGGTGAAGTATTCCCTAGAAGCTAATCGACAGGTGAGGAAGAGAAACAAGGCCCTTCAAGTGCGCTTCAAGGACATCTGTGAGGCACAGAACGAGCAAAGAGAGGCAGAGTTGCAGGCTGCAGGAAAAGGCGGAAAGCCAATGTCGTACAAAGTGGCGTACCGCAAGTACATGACCGTCCCTGCTCGCAGATCTATTCCAAACGTCACGAGGAGCACAGGTGTTCAGACGTCCCCCGACCTCAAGAAACGGTATCAGACCTTCCCCTTTGAGCGTAAAAAAGGCCACACGTTTAAACACATGGCGGCTGTGGAAACCTATAAAGGTCAAAATAACGGTTTTGTCATGGAGGTGAAACAGTCCAAAGCAGCTGAGCAGGGTTTAGATGAGGAGGAGGAGGGAGCGTGTGGGGGGAGCGGAGTTCTGAGGACCAGGGCTCTGCTCCATACTAATGAGTGCATTACCACAGTGGAGCAGCACACTGCACCTGATGGCCTGTGCACTGATGCTCTGCTGCTCACTTGTACTGCAGACACAGACTGCCTTGCAGACACACCAAGGAGAAGCGGAGCCGGAGCACAGGCAGAGTACCAGCTCTGCAGCATCCCATCCAAAGCCGGAACTGGATTACAACAAAGGGAAACCAATACAGACCATTCAGCCAAGAGGCAGCTGCTCAATCTGGAGGAGGGCTCGTCCCGAACCTTGCCGGACAGGGCATCCAAGGTTACGGGCCCCATTGCCTGGAACTCTCTTACACAGGTGGAGTGCCTGGATAGTCCGTCTGTGCGGAGCAAAAGGAAGAAAGGCCTGCAGCTGAACGGGCTGTCCAATGAGACACTACCACGGGCCAGCTGTACAACACAGGCACAGTGTCATACAGGGCAGTTATCTGCCCGGCCTATACGGGGCATGGAGGAACTTCTGTCACCCTGTGTAGGCGGTGAGGCTGATAGGGCACCATCAGACCAAACGCTGGAATCCTGCAAGCAAATAGTGCCTATAAATCAGGATGGAGACGTGAAAGCACAGCTCCAGGCCATGGAAAATCTCATCAGCTCCAGCCAAGAGACCATCAAGGTGCTGCTTGGTGTCATCCAGGAACTGGAAAAGGGAGAGGCCCACAGAGAAGGGTAAGAAATCTCAGTCTAACCTGCATCTTACCACAGAGCTCTGTCTTTTCTGCTTCGTCACAGATTTATTATTTAATGAAATCATGAGCTAATGCTGAAGTACCAATCCTATACAACACTTTTTTTTTCTCAAATTCTGCTTTTTAAAGACGATTTCTAATGTATTCATTAGGACCATGACTGAACTCTATGTTGAAACATCCCTTAAAACAGAACTGACCATATCTAGACTGAAACCTAATCCACTAAAACCATGAGGTCAACTGGTTCCTTGATATTTTAATTTGTTAATACAACTGAGAAAAGGGCTAAAGCTCAGGCACATGCTGTAGAGGAGAACAATTTGGCATTAACAGGAAAATCACCTTCTCAGAGCATCATAGTTTGTGAAATCTTGCATGTGTGACAAGATGCCCTGCAGAGAATGACCTAAACCAAAGGAAAGCAAATGTCACAGTGCACTACAACACCGAGGTGATGTGGCTCGTACCTGGCTGCATCCCTGCAGCGCTTGTGCAATGCTTGTTATGATTTCCTGCCATAAATGCTACATCTGCTGCAGAGCTTACATAAAGACACACACTTATTCTGGCCTGGTGTTTGGATGACTTGCTGTATGATCATCTCTAATAAGTGTGTCACTTTGCATCATCAGCCAAACCTGGTAAAAGAGCAGAATATTCACATTAATTTTGAACTGAACTAAATCAACCGGTGGAGGGAAAATCGCATATATGCCAGGTCAACATTATTAGTAATGCAGTGTGTATCACCCACAGATTTGAGAATTAATAAGAATGCCAACAGTGAAATGCATATGTGAACTGCATTATTATTAGTGTACCTACAGCAGGAACATAATTCTGAGGAGGATGTTGAATTATGGAAGACACTTTCAAGTTTGTCTGTTTATTACCCAGCTGCTCACTAATGTCTATCCATTATGTATTAGACATAGCCCCTGAAACAGCATTTATTGTCCAATGGATGCTGAATATATATAAAAGGCCACAGATACCATCAACGCTGCCGAAATACAGCATCTTCTAACCAAAGGGACAATGCAAACAAAATGTCCAATTTGTTGAGCAAACTGAGATGGCTAGGCTCAGAACCCCATCTGTTTGGACCAGCGCTGTGTCGAGGTGGGGAGTAAAAAGCTCCACATATTCTACATATCTATGTCACAATTACACACACCTGTCAAGCTTGCAACTAAGGAGCAGGCAAACACAGAAAAGAAGTCTGAAAACAGCTGTTAGTGTCTACTCGACTGGTGGGGAGGGTTGAACTCCTCAGCTGGGCTTCAGCAAGGAACATGTCTTACTGAACTCTGAGTTTGCACCATCTAAAAAGGCGATTATTCTCCTTCAGTCTCGCAAAAGGCAACTTTAATCTTCTTATCCCCAAAACTCATAAAAGTAAACAGACGTGTGACGCAGCACGGGATCCATATTCAGTGTGTTGCAAAGCACATCTGGCTTATCAGATGCGTCTGGAGTGGCAGGTGTTAAAGGATGGAGACGTAGAGAGGAGGAAAATAAAAAAGACAGAAAACAAGAGGAGGGGGTTTAATCATGAATATCAGAGGCTGGAATTTAATGGCACAACCTGTTCAGATATGTAAGAAACAAAGATTGTGTTTCCTCTTTATTAATTACAAGTACCTCTAGTAGCATAAGCCCCTTAATGGGGCCTGCAAACTTCTTTCCATCTTCTCAAGTCATCTTCTTAGTGCGCACATTTCCAGTTTTCAAAGTTGGACATTTAGGCAAACCATGGATCAACTCCAGTTTCCCTTTTTGGTTTTTGTAAATAAATGTCACTGACTAAACAAGTAGATATGACCATTTTTGGTAAGCGCATGTGATTACACTCAATAGATTGAATTGCTCATTTTGTGTGATGTTCATTTTTCCTGGTAAGAAATTAAAAGCTCAGCGCATTCATGACGATGCAGTTATTCATCACACGCCACTGGAACAGACTGATATTGCATGGTTGCTGAGCATAAAAGAACAATCCACCACAAAACTAAAGCATGCATATACTTAAAGAACTCATAAGGGCTTGAAGAATATACTCTTCTCAGATACCAAAGCGTTTTTAATTACAGAGTGGCTTTAGCAATGATTCTCTGATCATTTCTCAGTCTTCCTTCTGATTTGTGTGTTGTCTAAAGAAAAGCGGAGATTGTGCCTAATGAAAAACAGAGTAAATGACAAGAGGGAGACAGTACAATTGATATTGAAATACTGATCCCTGGAGTAACTGGAGGTTCCAATCTAAGTAGAAAACCTTTCTCTAACATGAAGACAATGAATCTTGGTTGATTTTTAGATGAGGATACCGCTGGTCAGCTGTGCATATCTAAGCTTTCCCACATTCAGAGTGCTTCACCGTTGCTCACCTTTCAGGCCATGAGATACAAAGTTCAAATCAAGATGTTCCAGTGTTTTTATACTGCACATGAATATCAACACGGAGTTTCTGCTGCAGCCCATTTCAGTGCAAGAGTTACACTGTTTGGTCTTTTCAATAAGAAATAATCCGAATCCTTTTCATTAAGTGTAAACATTACATTTACTGTGTTGTGTCCATGTAAGTCTTAAACTCCAGAAGAACTCGCTATTTAATCTTTAAAAAGAAGCTCTGAAAGTCTATCTGCCAGTTCAGAAGCTGAGATGTGCAGCAGTGTACATAAAAACATAAGTTTTCAAATCTAGCAATGACAACAAAGCAGTAATGACCACCATCAGAGTCAATAGAAGACATGTTTTAAAGCCATATGGCTTTATAAAGCCTTTATAAGGGATATTACCGCATACAGATACATATATATACACACACACACACATATATCTCTGAAGTGCCCAGAATATCAAGCATAAGGACGCAATGCAGTCTTAAAGCAGGTCATATGTTGCTTTCAACAGCACAAAGCTCTGGAATAATGCTGTATCATCAGAGTGTGTTGGTCCGCCAGAGCCAATTAATCACACTCTTCGAGACTTGTTGCTAGCTTGTCTATTAGCAC
Organism: Arrhamphus sclerolepis; assembly: GCA_037176975.1. Lineage (NCBI taxonomy): Eukaryota > Metazoa > Chordata > Actinopteri > Beloniformes > Hemiramphidae > Arrhamphus > Arrhamphus sclerolepis. Next base: position 7,264,114 of record JBAMYA010000011.1, on the reverse strand, counting down.
CGTGTATCTGTGCTTGTTTTTATGCCTTTGGACTACCACCCACTCAATGACCTTTGGGAGAGCTCTCCTGGTACCACAAAGGGGGGTTGGGTGTATAAATACAGTGTTAATGGCACTTTTGGCTTCACTCTCTCCAGGGATGCCTGCCGAAATGAGTCCTGCTCACTTATTTTTCTTATCAACCCGATGTGAGAGCAGCGGGGAGTGACGAGAGATGAAGGGACAAAGAGACTCAGACGTCATAAGAGCGAAGAAAAGAGATTTGAAATGAGCTGCTCAGAGGATGCAGGCCAGCTGCCCGTGCAACCCATCTGCTTTTTATTGATTGACTCACCTGGTGGAAAATAAATCTGGCCTTCTCCACTGTACTTAACTCTGAACCGACTTCAGTGGAAAGCCAATTAATCATGTTTTGCAAATAATTAATCCAAGGTGCAAACTTCAAGTAAAACTTCCATATCACAGAAATTATCCTCATTGTGGATACCACCTCCAGGTTATCTAATAGCTTTTAATAATATTTTTATCAGAACCTGCAATACCTGTCAGAGCATACAGCACAGAAAGCATTGGAGTAGATAAGGAGAAAAAATTTATGATAGGTTTTTAATTTTTATTAAACCGCACACGATGGGCAGCCTGACAAGAATACTGGAGAAAGAGCTGGGAAATGTGTCTGCTGCTGCAAAGAATTAAATGTGACGGGACATTAAATTCAATGATAAGAAGAAGCTGGTGGATTTTACTGCAAAGTTCATCTCATACTTGTGACAGTGACTCTCAGGGAACAGGTAACCTCAGCTAAATTGCAATGAAAAAGCATTGATTTTACAGAAGTTGCAGATTATACTGAGTAAAAATAACATTGCCTCCAATAAAGCAAGTTGCTCACAGTCTAATAATAGGGCAACGAGAAGGTTATTGGTGGGAAAAGAGGGATGTGGCTTGTGCATGTTTGGGTTTTTTGCACAGTCCAAACGTGCATGCTAAGTAATTCCAAACTGAGGGTGCATAGTTGTCTATGTGTTCACCTTGTGATGGGCTGTAAAACTGGCTGATATGCACCCCTCCTCTTGCTCAAAGGTAGCAGATGTAAGCACCAATCACCCAAAACCCTGAGTACAATGAAGCAGATCATGAATGGATGGAAAACGGGGTGAAGGGCAAGCTAAATTATTTCTGTCTCCATATATCGACACCATTGATGAGTAAATGTAGGCAACTTTGTACAGTGTACCTTTAGGGCATATAAGTCAGTTCATATGAATGCAAAGCAGCGTAATATAATGACTTTTAGAATAAAGCTGGTTGATTATTCAGTCTTACGACTTATTTTTTTTAAACATTAAGCCACTATATAGTTTTCCTAAGACTGATTTTTCATGGGATACTCTCTAGATTGTGAACAAATGCCTAAGAAAAATAAATCAATGTTCCTCAAAGATAGCTTGATAGAGCCATCCTGTACATCCAGACTACAACGCTGCAGCTCTGTCGTCATCTCATTCAGCCCTCACAGAGACGCTCTGCAAGGACAGACCGATCTGACTGGCTCCCCGAGACTTTTGTGCATAGCTAATGAGCTCCAACGGATGCTACATTTGCTAGCAGTAGGTGCAGATTTCTAGGCTACCTCAAAGAATAGACTGGAAAGGATTTCCATACAACTCCAAGATTCATGGACGTTAGAGAAATTTCACTAGAGGGGCAAGCCGAAGCCCAGCTTCCATGATCTGCAATCTCTCTGACAGAAGTGCTTCAAGGATCATCATTCATGAGCAGCTTAGATAACCACGTGCACAGCAGAGCGCATATATTGTAGGTATCCCGCTCTGCAAAAGAGAAAGCCATGTGTTAAACTTGCCCAGAAGCAATGTGACCTTCTCTGAATGAGTCAGTATTACATATTATGTATGGCTGTGTGTGTGTGTGTATCACATCTAGTAATTTTTCTATAACACAATACAAAATCAAACTCTGCACATATTACAAGGAGAAGACGGTACAGGTATTGCAGTCTTGACCCGCCTCCTATAGAATGTGTGGGGGAATGTTGAGATAAAAAATGCAACACAAAATGTGGCACAGCTTCAGGTGTGTGCAGGAAGCATATCATACATAACTGTTTTTTTTTTTGTCCCAAACCTTTGAACCTTAAGTGCGGCAGAAAGGAAAAACCTTTTTTCTAATGCAATAACTCATACACATTACTTACAACACTGTCCTGTGTATGATAGATTAATCAATGTAATGTGCTTTGCAGTACAAGTCATAAATAAATGCATAAAAGGAAAAAAAAAAACATATGGTCAATAACAGGATAAATCTTTCTCCTCCTGCTTCCAAGAAGAAACAAATAATTGTACTCTAGGTTAAAACCCAACAAACAAAATAACGCTCTCTTGTAGTTTACTTGGTTAGTTTAACAAACACTAAGCGTTCAGAGAAAGTTCCCACATGGTTGCTCAGAAATGTAATGTTCCCTAAATGCTTAGACACCTAAAAACTGAAACATTCTCCTAAAGTTGAATGTCATCCGTTCACAACGTTCCCACAACATTGTATTATGTTTTCTCCCAAACCATGTGATTTAAAGAGAAGTTAAATGTTGACCGACTTTGGATATGATATAAAATTTTAAATAAATAAATGAAAATCACAAATTATAGACACACATTATAGATTGTTTAATTTAAAACACCTTCTTTTATGATTTATTTGTTTTACAAAATTTCGATCTTTATTGAAAATGCATCAGCACGTAGAGGGCTGTGAATTCAAGCTTCATTGCTGGCAGCATTTAACGCTCTAACCTGGAGACATCAACAGACCAACTGTGTGAAACTATTTAGCAGGAGGAAACACAAGTGCCCCCACGACTTCTCTATTCACAAGTGCATGCAGCTGAATACAGCTTGTTAAATGTGTCAAGGGCTCTGCAGCGTACATGTCTGCTTTCACTGCATTCAGTCCCCAGCTCTCAAACTGCTGCTGCACGGAATCTCTCCAAAAGTGAATTTAAGAATATACGTATTGAAAACAAACAAAAAAAATGCACTACTGGAGTCTGATTAAAATTATTTAAAACCATCGCAAAACAATATCGTAATATCGCACCAGTGCCGCTGTGAGTTGCAGTGGTGCACGGAGGTAGTGCTGATGTTTCCAGCCGCGTGCTTTGAATTACAGTCCCGTTGGCGAGCTGTAGCTGTGTATCTGCAACGCCATTGGCTGATGTGTGAATCGTTGGAAATCCACCAACCAGCACTGTCGATGTCATGCTGGTGACCCACAATTCAGTTTGAAGTCACTTCATTCAAAGTCTCTGGAGATGGAGGTGCTGCAACGCTGCTTAGGGAATATTTCACCACATATTCACCGCACAGAAAAAGGTAACAAAGTTTAATATATTTCTATGTCTGTTATGATGAATGCAATGTTCAAGGTTCACATTAACGGATTTTTTTTTTTTTGTTTTTGGTCCTTCGTAGTATTTTTTTACCACGTTCATTAATCTGCAACAACGTCTACAACATGAAGGAATAAAAGTAAAAGTAATTACTGTTAATGGATAAATTCATGGATATTAAAATAATTATTAAAATAAAATGAGCAGAATTGGAAACTAGTTTTTTACAAAAAACAAAGCAGTTTGCTTCCTTTTTTGTTTACTTGGATGATGCTGTTTGACAATGTTACCAACATGTTTCTTTTTCTAACTTTTTTTTTTTTTAGGCCAGCTGGCACAGATGTGGAGTAACAGTGGGATCCAGCAGCCTTGCACACATGCACGCAGAGATACAGAGAGATGTTCTCCATTTTACCATGTGTTTTTTAAATTTGACTTAATTCTTTTAAAAGTTCATCAACTGTTAATTGCTGGCATGAAATAAAACTGTTTATGACATCAAAGTTTGCCCGTTCATTAATGTCTAAAACTCAATACTTGCTCAGAAGGATTAGTAATGTGAAGGATATGATAATGTCATGAGTTTTTTTATTTTTTATAAAGGTTCACTCATGGTAATTCAAAGGTTAGTAGAACATTATTCCATGTTCTGCAAAGGCTGCCTAAAGGTTGTCAAGAAAGTAACATGAGGAGAACAAAACATGGGAAAACTTTCCATATTAACTTTAAAATAACATAAAAAACTTTCAGGGAACGTTCCTGCAACTAACGAACATTCCGTGAACATTCTGGGAACCAGAAATTGTTAGCTGGGAATCCTGTTGAAATCAATTAGTGAGGAGGTAATCGTGACTAATCAGAATTTGCTTTGTTTTCCACAACTTTGTGAAAAAAACAGAAAAGATTATATTAGAATCCTGTGAAAAGTCTTTGGTCAAGACTACATTTCAGTGGAGCCCAGAAACTCATCATTTGCACCACTTTACCTCATCTGACCTTGAACAGTCAACCAAAAGCAGAGCCCTCCTCCTGCCCTGGCTGCCAGACACAGGTCAGTCACTCAGGAGAGCTGCATGACTCCCCGTCACCCTCATTTACTTTTGCCTCAATAACGAGGCATGACAAACAAGATGAGAAAGGAAGATGTGAGGCAGCAGCTTAGCAAGTCCTATAATTACTCATTCACGACTTTTATCTTCCCCACAGCCTTTCGTATCGAACCGGACAGGACACGGCCAACTGTGACACATGCCGGAACAGCGCATGCATTATTTACAGGTAAGTAGCCATTCCTCTTCAATGACACAATGATCCAAGTAGCCCTGTCCTTTCTCCTTGAGAGAAAGTGAAGAGGAGGAATAGGGATGGCAGAGCAGAGGGGAAGGGGCATGGGATGCAAGACTAATGCGAATGCTGTTAATTAGCGCATAGGGGCATGTGGCATTTACACACAATGCCCTCTCTCTAAAGCTATACATCTTTGTCTGATTCCCCAATTATCCCCTCACAACACTTCTTTCACTGACAGGTGCTGAGCAGATGTGGGGTAAGTTAGATTTAGAGACAAAAGGGCACACAGTTCAAGAACGGAAAATATACATACTGTAGAGTGAGAGTATAGGGCCATGAAAGGTGAAATTAATCACCATCCAAACATCATAAAATATGGTCACATTGTGTTGTTTCCAAGCCAACTGAAACAGCACATGCTCAGTCTCAGTTCAAATGACCTGATAGCTAGTTGAGGCACGAGTCCAAAATCAACAGCGAACAAAATGCAAAGTAATCATCTTATAAATGTGTGCGAGCGTCTGAGTCTGTTTGTATTTCATTGCCTGGTTTCTTTGTGAGGGAATGTTTGTATATTTGAAATGCTGCTGAGATGAATAACATATAGCATAGCTATATATATAAATACACACATGTTCATTTCCATTTAGTCTCAATATGAACATTATGCTGTATATATTTTATGGCCCATCTTTTAGCCTTACCCTGTCGTGATGACTATTGCTCAGGATCCCCGAAGCCACTACAATTTATTGCTTAAGTACTGTGAAAAGCCAATTTCACATAAATCCATTCCATAATGTTAAAATATTTCCACTGTAAAACAAAATTTGAACTTTATGCAAGTAGAATGGATGCATTATCTGAAGACCAGAAATGTTCACATGAATGTTTTTTCATGGACCATCTAATAATTGTTCGACCATATTGTTGAACTGAGTTGCATCCTACGAAGCTCACTGACAGTTAACAAATGCCAAATGTGAACATGTTCAGCCCGCTAAAAATTCATAGTCAGTAGTCCGAATCTCTGACAGGGACTTGTCTGTTGTCACATTTCTGCCAAGTGTCTGTTTCTGAATGACAGAAGAACTGACAAGTCCTATGAAAGGACTTATTTCCTCACACTTAAGAATGACCCAGCACAATCTCATGTGTGAGTGTATAGTCAGACCTTTACTCTTTTTCTTTGGTGTTTAAATAAAGTATAAGGCTCACAGTAAAAAAAAAAAAACAAAAAAAAAAAACAACAAAGAAAACAGGAGAATGAAAAAGGTGAGATACCCTCAATAAAAAATCTTAAGTGGTCAGGGGTGTACCACTGTCTGAATATCTCCTCTGAAGAGCCACATAAATCATTTTTATCTACCACCCTCAATAAGTGATAAGCCTCTAGCTGAACCTCAATCAGCTCTTGAAAAATCAAGGTCCAGAGATACTCCTGTCTTCTCTAACTTCTTTTCTAGTTTCAGCTGATGGAAGTGGGGGCTGTGACGTTTAGTGTTCCTCCTCCCCCAGAAAAAAAAGGAACTGCATGAGACGGTAGAAAGTTCCCCCAAAAGCTGCCTTAACAGGAGTTCAGCAACAGCAAGATGAGTTTACCATATTTATATCACTCCCTGGTGTGTTGAGAATGTTGATTTATTAGTATGAATTAAAGATCAATGGGGATTTAATATGGAAAAAAATACAAGCTGCAGTAATACTTGGGCCCATATTACGAGGCAATTACAACTAGCCATGTGAAAAAAGTACAGCTGTTTTAATTCTAAGAGTTTGCATTTCAGCCAATGAAAAAAAGAAAATCTGTCTTACAAGTCTTACAATTACATAAGTAAAACCTCATATGAAACATAATACATAATACACTGTTATTATGTCACGAGGTCTGCAGACGTGCATGTATGTGCACTTCATTTCCCACCTCAGCGTGTCAATAGTCCTCAGTTCTGAGGCTTATTATCCTCAGCTTCATTCTTTTGTTTTTCAGCCATTAGGTTGTAGATTTGCTGGGGAGTTTGGGATCATTATCCTGCTGCATGATCCAAGCTTTAGAAGTCACACATACATTTGACTCCATCTATTTCATAGACGTCTGACTGCAAAGTGTCAAAGTTGGAAAACAAGCCCAAACCATCAGCTCCTCACTACCGTGCTTGACAGTTGGTTTGACATTGTGAATTATGCCCAAAGGTTTGAACACTGCACTTTTCTGTCCAGAAGACCTTGAACTTGTCGAACCTGTTTCTTTCAGCTTGGCTCTTCTTTAAGAGGGAATAGTTTTTGTCTTGGCAGTCATTTCATATTGCCTATAACAAGCCATATTCGTGCACTTCTTTCCTAATGGTACCATCTTCAACTCCTGCATGTAACATGCAAACTGAGGCCTGTAGAGGCTAACATTTAGCTCTTTGTGTTTTTAATTTTCTTTGGGCTTTTCAGAGTTTGACCTTGGGATTGGTAACAAGCTACTATCCCTGTTCACAATATTTTCCTCAGTGTAGATGAGTGACATACCCTAATTTGTTTGGAGATGGTCTAATTCTCACCATATTGATGAGCCACAACAGTTCTCGGATCATTGCTTTCTTTCCTCCTTGGCACTGTGTTAAAACACACTTTAATTTAGCGTTTATGTGTCTTCAAACAGACCAGCAAACACCCAGATTTTTTTATTTTGTACTGGAGGTCAGACTAGCTGTTGACACAGGGCTAGTATTTGTACGCATGCAAATATTTGTGACTGTTTTCCTGTGAACATCCACTGTTTTTTCCACGACGCAAATTGCTATCTGCTAATTGCTAATTGTTATCATGCTCACCAATCACATTAGTTTGAGACACTTGACTTTAATGCTTATTTTAGATCCGCCTTCTGTCACTTCTTCTTCATTGTTACGTGACACGAGGGCAAGAACGTGCTATCTTTAAGAACGTTCCTCAATATGTTACTGAAAAGGTACTTGGTGAAGGTAGAGATAGTGATGTTTGAGATGATTTGGTGGATGTGGATGGAGCATCAGTATCAAACAAAACAAAGAAAAAAAACGCGCTTTGTTTAGGCAATGCGTTAGCCATTTTGGGGAAAGTGGCTGAAAGAGTTTGAGTGACTGCATTCATTGCAAATCCTGTGGAACAGCAAAGTGCAACTTTTATCATCTTTAATAAACACGAGAAAGAACAATGCGCTTTAGGTGTTGAGACCTCAATGAAACAAGAGTTCCAGAAAACAAAAAAATAATTTTTTGGGTCAAAGGACTGTGACCCCGACATGATCATCAGTGCTTTTGTTGTCAGGCTGCTGGTAGCTGTGCAGCTCAGTCGGCAGGGCCGTCATTACAGCTAAACCTACTGGTTCTTTTATCTCAGACAATAATTTTTTTAGGATGTTATTTACCTGACATGTTTCAGTGGAATCTCAAAACAAAATGAACTTTATTGAGTCATCATTACAGTTGTGGGGCTCACCTTCACCAAATTTAAACCCATGTCGCACCTCGTTCGGAAAGATGACGTTATCTGCGAATGACGAGTCACGCCCTAACTTCATTGGTTCTATAGGAGATATGATTCATTAGAAAAAATGGTGCAGAGGCGGCGTCAGCCCACAACATCTCTTTCATCATCAATGTCAACACCAACCTATCCATCAAAGAAATGTGCGACAGTGCACATCCTCATCCTAACTGATGAACCTCTAGTCAACATCCTGGTTGGGTGTACAGATGTTCAGTGGTGATGTTGAGAATGACAGCTTAAATGCATATTTTGTCTCATGTACTAGATACATATGGAGATGCTTTATCATTGGCACTATATTAGCCTACGCATGTAATATCATAATTATTTGGTGTCTTGCTGAATGTGCATGTTGGTTTTCTATTTTAATTAGATCCTTTTTATTTAATCTAATTATTAAAATGATTAATGCTTAATAATTTCCACAGGTTGAATACTAACTTGTATATATTAACCTCTTCGAATTTGGATATTTTGATATTCGTTTTCGCATATGTCAGCGAGTGGTCCAAAATAATTCAAATTAGTTACTAATTTCACAACCAAAGTTGCATCAAAGGTCTCGTTTGACTTATATAGATGTTCACGCAGTGAATAAACATTGTTTAGAAAGAAAGAAAAAAAAAAAGATCAGAAATGTACATTTGCATTCCCTGACCAGTATAAAGAGAGGAACTCCATTTAAAAAGAGACAGACCTTCTTAATGTCTGGAAGTTTCCATTTGATAAAGGCAAAAATATTCAACTGAAATGTTTGAAATCTCTTAAATTGACCTGGGTTCATCCTTAAGAGACTCGCTTGACATGGTAAATTGCGTTGATTGGACACAGAATCAAATATAGCAGTTTTATTCACAGAGGCAGTGGGATTAAATGGCAATCTAATTAGTTATATCTCCATGAAAACAACCTCTCTGGAGGTGTAGGAACAGAGGATAGAAGGCAGAGCCATGAACTAAGATGCAGTGTATGTGGGAAGAATAACAGTCTATGATGTGTATTAGAATATTCTTTTTGTTGTTGTCGTTGTACTTCAGCTGGAATTTGTGACTCTCTAAAACCAAGAGGGAAGAACATTTAAAATTTTGCAGCAAGATGGCAGACAGCTGGTCCTTTAATCCTTCTTGCAGCTTTTGTGTCTGCGCAATAAGCAGTCTTGCGCCTTCAATGGCTGCTGCTCATCTAGTTATGATACAAAACTCTGCTGAGAAATCCGACACGCTAAGTTATATTTCATTAAATATTGCAAAAAGGTTTTTTTTACTTTTTCTGTCCAATTTACATCAAAATTATCTTTTGGATTTCTGATTTAGCTAGCTAAAACAGGCAGAAAAATGACAAAACTGAATTTAAAGACATGTGTTAGTAACTTTGATTTTCCGAATGGAAAAAAAAAAATATGATGTTAAAAGAAAAACAACATTTGAACATTTGAGAGGTGTTCAATACGCATCAAATACTGTGAGTATCGAACAAAAAAAGAAAAGGAATACATGGATAAATAGTGTATCCTGAGTTATTTAGGGAGTCAAACTGTTTTGTCAAACTAATTGATGCATCTTCTATATTCCACCCAAACCAAAAGGTTAAAAGAGCACATCTTTCCAATGTACACCAAAATGAGAACAGATGATGTTCCAGCCTCACAAAAGTTATGAAATGGATTTTGGGTTTTCCAAACTTGTCTTGCCCGCTCATCCCCGGCAGCTAAATCTGCGTCCAAGTTTGTGTTAGGGCCGAAAGCATCACTCTCTGCTCATGATGAAGTTAGTCTCATGACTGGATTGGCTTTTTGGGTCCATATATTAATAAGGAGTCTGACATGCACTCCCCAGTATAATCAATGTGTCCAAGATTGTAAGGCATCATCCTGTCCATCTTTAGCATAACAACAATACCAGATCGATATGATGTGGCAGTATATGAGCATGGACCACAAGACAAATATACAAGTTGCTGCAGTCTCTTATTATCTAATTCTACCTTATTATTTTAAATTCTCTGGTAGTTTGTTTGTTTTTTCATTCTCTCTTTTAAACCTTATCCATTTATACTTCACCAGACTTTTTCCTGACTCATTAGCATCTAATACTGCGTGTGAAAATTAGATTTGAGAAGTTAAAACAATTTGTATGGCATTAAAACTTAAGAGAGAGAGGGAGGGATGAAAAGATTTCTGCAGCTCATTACAGGTTACCACGTAATACGGCATTTGTTAGAGGGGAAACAGAGCAATAACAGGGAAGAAAAGAGCAAAAAAGTTTGACAGTAGGCTTGAGGGATGAACTGAGAGAGGCTGGATGAGAAAAAATTTAGACAAGATGGAATAGAAAAGGATTTGAAATGCTTTTCACTGACATGTCTTGACGCACAACAGTAATCTTATTTTCCTCACATCGCATGTATAATAGTTAACGCGCTGATCAAAAACTGATATATTTCAGTGACTGTGACTAAGGAGGCCATATGCATTTCCCTACGAGCCCAACTGCATCATTTATTTGTCCATCCTGTGCAAGACTATGCAGATCAATATAAATAAATAAATAATTAAGAGCTGCAGGTTTTTCTTACACTGTAACATACGGTTATAACTGAGAAAAGCTGAACAGCACAAAACTGCTGGAGGAGGATCTTTGTTTTTGTATAACATAAGGATTTTTTTTTTTTTCTCCCCCGAACACGGTGGCAAGCTAGTTACCATAGTTACAAGAGTGATCCTCGGTAGGATGGATAATGTGAGGGACAGTACAGACAGTCAAGAAGGGCACATTCACACCTCGGAGAGATAAGGGAACACAAAAGAAGACAGGGTGAGAATGTGTAACAGTGAGAGGATGAAAGAAAGATCAAGACCCAAAGATGTTAAAATTGGAGTGAAAGCAAATGAAATTTGTATGTGACAATGAATGAGCTGATGTGGTTAAGCTTGACATCGGAAACTGAAAACTCTTTTTTTTTTTTTTTTTCCTTGAATGAATACTTTTTTTTTTTTTTTTAGGAAGGAGGGACATGACCAAAGAAAGAGTCAGGGCTAGCCAGCATCCAAAGTGCTTTCTTCAATTTGTTCTGATCCAACAAGTCACTCAGGGAGTAGCAGGTAGGGGACAGGAAAATGCCAACAATCTTTCACTTTTCGCTATCAGCAGAATTTGGAATTTGGCGAGGACTATGCTACATTCAAGAGGTGACTAAATGGAGCCTAATAAATCTTTCATAGCAGGGATCCTGGGTATGTTTAAAATATAAGATAATCTGTTCTACTACTCTCTTTTTTTCCCCTCCATTTGAAACTATGCACAATTTCATTCAGTGACATTTGATTTCCCTTGCTTCCCAAACCACAGGCCACTTCACATCCACTTAATGATTCTCCTTGCGGATTGAGAGCTGTGCAGATTCAGTTTAACAAATGGTCTCAAAGGCCATGATTGTTTCACAAAAACAAAGTCCCTTCCGACACCATTTCTGCAGTGGCACCACCGCTGCATCCTTACCACCACGGTGACCGATTTTTAAAGATACAAGAAGCCACCGCACCTGTGTGTTCCAAGTATAATAATGGGAGCTGCCAAATACATTGACCTGGAAATGCATCAAGCTTTGCAAGACTTTTTGGGAGGTATGCTCAAAAACGCAGCATCTATTGTTCTTACTGGAAGTCCTCTTGTGCAAATTCAAGTTGTTTCCTCCGTGTTCATACATTTCAGACATTTGATTTATCAAGGCGTTGTAAGAAAATCATATGGTATGTATGATACTATCAGTGTTTTCATGCATGCAGCCATTGAGTTTTATTAGAAAAAAATAACTAAATTCATGCCCTTGTGTCAGTATGCATGCATGGGATGGGAATCAATTTATTGACCCAACTATGCCTAACTGGTTTACGACTGGTGGTGATGCGTTTCCTAGCTCGTTAGATGGAGCTAGTCATTTTCTGAGCGACCCAATACATCAAACGTGTTCTGTGTACTCACTTCCATTACCTCCAGGTTGCTAACTGTGGAGCACAGGCAGAGGACCTACGAGCATTTGGGTCCAGCTGGATTTGCAGTAATTCTATTATCAACTGCATTTTCTTCAGATTGTGAGAAATCCTGATTTCTCAGGGATTCTGTTGGGCTGTTTAATCCATAAATTGTTTTTAGTAAGAACAGAAAATAGATGTACATGGTCTCTTGCATTGTTGTGGAACAAATTTGTCCAAACTCTCCTTTGCAATGTTGCTTCAGCTCATTCAGGTTTGTGGCCTTTTTTCCTTCTTTTTTTTTTTTTTTTTTAATGTAAAGCTACAGTTGCAGAATAGCAATTCGGTTGAAGTCTGGACTACCTCATTGCAACATATTGATTTCTTTTTTTTTTATTTGGCCAATATGTTATATATTAACTGGTGTCCTTGAAATCAGTGTTACGTTATGCAATCCAATTTTGGTAAAGCTTTAGCTGTCAGACTGATGGCCACATATTTGATTTGATCAATAATGCTTCCGTACAGTGACTGCAAGGTTTCCAGGCTTCAAACAAGCCCATATTATTGTCCTTCCATGTACATAACTGCCAGGTTGGTGTGAGGTGTTTGTGTTGATATGTTTGTGGTACTTTTGGCTAAAGCCAAACACGTGGCACTGAGAATTTTAGCCAGATATTGTACCTGGTATTTAATCTGTTCAAACAAAAAAAAATAAAGAAGTATTTCACAAGTCTTGTAGTTGGTTCAGAAATAGCTGTCATCCTGTCAGGCTTTTTCCTGGCAACCCTTTCAGAGCACCCATACTTCATCTTTTTCCCCCCTTTTTTTCTAACAGTGCTGTAATAAATTTACCTGAGGGCTGTAGAGTATGAGATGTAGCTGTTAGGTTATTTGCATTTTTTTCAATATTGCAGAGTCTCACTTTAAAGTGAATTTGCTGGAACGTCTACTCCTGACATGATTTGTGACTAAAATATCTTTTCCACTTGTGAATTTTTCTTTTCATTATTTTTTTTCTTTCAAAGAAGAATGATGGATTTGAAATTAGCATTGGCATCGCATCCCTTTCCAGATTGATGTGTGAACAATTTCTCTCTGAGATTGTTTCCTGCTTGGCAGTGTGTTAGCATATATCTGAGAGTTCCAGGGCAGCAAACTGCCAAAACCTGCTTTAGCAGGGGTCTCCTTACCCAGTGATCATTTCATCAAGTGCCTTTAACTGAGTGCATTAGATACTGAACAAACCACATTAGATATGGTCTGAACCACTACAAAAGTAGTAGAAGTTGGTTTTTTTTTAACACATTGTCATGTACGTACGCCATGTGTTGTTGTTTATCTGATGTATTTATCTCAAGGCTTGGTAAGGGTATAATGTTATTTCATTTTTTTGTTATGCATTTAATAAATATTTGAGAGGTAAACAAAATAGTTCACAGCCTGAATCAAGATATGAGAGCATTAACAGGTACTGCACCCCTAAAAGAGCACTGAAAGGCTTTATTTAATATAGACATTAATCTATATAAAGAGTGTCTTTGCATCTCAGCTCACATGTCAGTGCTGACTCATCTTTTCAAATGCACTTTCATGGCATTTGTGTTTGAGCAGAGAGGGAGTTACTGACACATAACAAAGACAAAGGTAGAATGACTGATGTGCAACAAAGGTTGAAACAGATTCATACTTGTCATGTTCGGTGTTGCTTGGACCATTAATTTTAATGGTTCAAACAAATGCATCCTAACTTTTTACCGGCACACAAAAACAACTGATATGTGATAGATGGGTCCTGTCCTGATCAGAAGGTGAAGAAAACAAAAAGTGTGACAAAGCACTTTGAAAATGCTAATGTACTGTAAAGTACGTTGACAGATAATGCACTCCATCTAATGATTGCTCCAATTAGCTGGAAGAGTTTGGCAGGTAGGGCTATAACCTGTGACCGTAGACGCACAGCAACAACAGCCTCAGCAGTATTAGAGGATCACACTGGAGAAAAGGGGAAAAAAAATCCTGTCACTGCTCTGGTGAATGTGTCTGTATGAGTTTGCAGCTCTGTGCAAGTCAGACTGAGAAGATGGACAACCCCCACACAAAATGACAATGCACTAAACTATTGTAATTACCTCTTGCTTTTTTAGATTCAAACAGTTTTATTGAAATAGCTCATGCTATTACTTCATCAACGATACATAGGTCCCCTTTATCACTCAGACACACTGTCACTTAATGGTTCTACTTAAGCTCCAAGACTGGTTGATTTAACATTATGTTTAATATGTTAGCATATATATGTCATCAAAACATATGATCATCATTTTATCACAACCATGATGCACATATTCACATATGTAGTTCAGTTCTCTCAGTCCTGATCAGAGGGACAACATGAAACCAGACATCAGTGTGTTACTGGTGCAAAAATGAGGACCAGTCCAAAATGCAAAAAGAAGCAGCGCTAGCTCCATCCGCTAAAGCTCAGTCCTCCTTGAAAATAAGGTAGGGATAGAAGTACCAGAAGTTTTCTGGCAGACTTGATAGTACATTCACTCTGGAGCAGCCAGCTAATGAATTCTGAGCAAACTTTATGACAGAGCATGTAGAGCATCACTTACCACTACTTTTCTGAGTGCACAAAGTTTATTAAAAAGCTATTTAAGTGTGATTAGTTTTGATATCATCATCATTTATCATCATCATTACTGTTATTATCATCATCATCATTTATTATTATTATTGTCATCATTATTATGATCATAGCAATGTCTTGGGGGAAGAAAATCAACTACAGCAGCAGATAATTTCATATGCCTGCAATGAATTTTAGAATTTCAGTGATTTTCAAAAGTCTCATTCTAATTCCAGCATTGGTGCCTTTCATGTTATAAAAATAAAAGTTTTATTTCCTCAATTAATGCATCAAATAAGTTGAAAACAAATATTTCCCAAAATATACACATAAATGCCCACATGCAAGGCTTTCGACATGCAAAAGTGCACTGATTTATATTTGTATAATGAACAGCCGGTGATTTATTGATAAAGGCTGTGATGTCCTTGCCCCGGTGTAAAAGCTTGAGTCAAACAAATGCCAAGTGCCAAATGTCTGATGAGAGCATTCACTCTCGTCACTTTCACACGCCCACATTTATGGATGTTCTGCCGTAATCGATTCCAATTCCATCAACGTGCATCTTAAAAACTGTCTCTGAAAATCATTACAGATGCAACGCATTTAAAATCGCAGCATGCGGGCCGCTGCATAGCCTAGCGCTTAAAACAGGCGGCCCATGCACAAGGCTCAGTGCTCCTGCAGCAGTTGCGAGTTCGACTCCCGCCTCGTGACCCTTTGCTGCACATCTCCCCCATCGTCTCTGCTCCAACTTGGCTGTGATTAAAAAGGCCACTAGAGCCAAAAAATCTGTATATAAATAAATAAAAAATAAGAGCATGCAGCCTGCCGCTTTTATGCAAGCCTTTCTGTAAGACTCCCCACCAGTCTGACTCAGGTAGTAACTGGAGACAGCTTTAGAAGATTAAAGTCCCTACACTTACCACAAATGAGGCTGTAATCTGAGTTTCACTTAGCAGGACCCTGAGGTCAGATGTTTGCGGGCGTCAGATTACAATGATAGCTGTACCAGATAAATCCCCTCACACTACGTGGAAATGTGATGCACTCAGAGAAGACTGTTGGTGTGTATCAAAAATCCAACAAATTAAATCAAGCTGGACTCGCTCACCTTTTGCAGATGCTGAATCGCAATCAATACCTTTAATTTAATCTCCGTTTTAGAAAAGTACGTAAACTTCAGGTCTACAGCCCCCACGAGTGACGAAGTGCTTGTCACTGTGAGAGATGCGAAAGGTAATCCCTCTCACTCACCATTAAAACACGTAATTAAAAACGACAGCAGTGGCTGCAGTCAAAGTGGGCAGCCAGATGTGATCTAAATGATTCTAAATTTGTAGGTTTTACTTGGAAACAGAAATGAAACAAATGAGAAATGTAGGTCGCGTCATCAGGCTGAGCAGCGCTGTGACAGATGCTGCTGCAGAGGTCAAGTGAAAACGGACCACATTGTAGATGCTCCACATGCTGGTACAGTGGTAATGTGGCACTCAAAATGTGATATCGTCATAATGCTGAGATTGAAATAAAAACAGGAGAGGAAAAACCTGGTTTTACCATCAATAAAAAAAAAAAAAAGAGGAATAAATTGTGCACAATAAAATGGATCAAATAATGGAAAGGAAGAAGAAAAGGTTAAAAATGCACATGTAGCAAAACAATAAAGGGGCAAAAATGTAAAACAACACTGAATACATAATCTGGACCACATTTCCCAACATCATTAGAATTCATGTAATGAGTATACACAGTATATGAAGCATAGATCTGATTAATTAGCTTATTTATTATCAGTTCTGTAAATCTGTGAGTCTGAGTATACATAAAGTTTGCATGAAAATGTGTCGATATTAGGCTGCACCAGCAGCATCTTAACATGGACAGCAGTAGAGCAGTCTTCAAAACAAACAAACAACAGGCTTACTAATGCAACACAGTAATACGTATGATGGCACACGACAGCGTTTACCAAGAGGAGAAGGTTCTACCACCAGCTGATCGTTTGTCTCTCGTTTCTTTGCTGCAGCGTAGAGCTGGACTTCAAACTGCAGGAGGACAAGCTGCAACCACTGATGAAGAGACTTTGCCCTACGGAGGATGCCCACTTCCCTCCCCTGCCTTACCCCCAGGAGCCCTTCACCTCCACCCCAAAGCGCAAGTCCAAAGCTGACTCCAAGAAACATGCTCGCTGGAAACTTTGGTTCCTGTGAGAACGCAGGACCATCTCCAGCACCTGCTGCTACTGCACAGGATTTAAGTGTGTGTCCATCTGGTCATCCATATTTGTTTGGTTTGTCCACTGCCTTATGTTTTACCACATCTCCATGGATTTTGTGTACCTGGTAAGCAGTTAGAATGGAGAGCTGCGTATCTGGATACTCAGAGATGACAGGATTTGTAATGGGAGAGAAGGCACCTTGGAAAATCCATGTCATGGTAACCAAAAATGCATTCAGTAATGTTTTTAAGACATTTTTCAAACAAAGTGGAAATAATACCAGAGAAACACAATAAGAGATTGTCAAGATGAAGAGGAAAATTTCATTTCCAGTTGTCTCTTTGCATATATTTTTTTTTTACAGCTGATGTCAGTGAGCCCCCATCCTCGGACGATGGCTCAGTGTCCATCACCTTTTTATTGACCAGTTGGGACTTCCTCTTTGTTCTCAGCCTCCAGGTGAGGCCGACAGTTCAACTACAAGCCTCCAAGGCCTCCATTTACAGCATATCACTGTACTGCAAAGCACAATTAACACTGTTCAGGATGCCATTTCTCCAGAATAGTCAGAAAGAACTATTTTGAGTGTTAACTCACATACGTAGATCACCTACGGACGGCCCGAGGACTTTCATAATAATCTAAGGTAACGACCTAAAGGACAACAGGTCACATGTTCATTGGACTTGTATGATAAAACTTCTTTCCACTGCTAAAATGTCTCCTGGAATAATCTGATTTTGAAGCAAAGAATGAATAAATAATTATTTTCTTAATAACATTTGGAAAATTATATGCCAATGTACTTCTTTTCTATATAAATATATATATATATTCACTTAAGGTTAAGAGAATAATATTTATTTGAGCAGAAGTGAACAGAGCAGTGAAGTTCAAAATCTAGAGTAAAAAAGAAGGCATATAATTATTTTTCATCAATGAAATACAGCTTAGTAAACTCAGTGTATATGGTTATTGAAATCCCAGTAGAGCTAAGAGAGAATCCATGTAGATAAACTTCATTAGTACAAAACTACAGAGATGGTTTTCTATCTCATTAAAGTAAAGTAGAATAAAAGTTACTTTTTTTATCATGTGGGGGATTAACAGAAAAACCTCTTGTGTGATTGTATTGTTGCAGTATCCTGCATCAGCTACTAAAACAAGACTGAATGTCCCACCTGTGATCACAAATACAACTTCTACAGTGCGGGGGGGGGCAGGTTTTACAACCCTTGGATTTTGCTGGATTTTTTTCTAGCTTTTTCTTTTGAATTTTTAAAGATAATGACAGGTCATTTTCATTATAGGCTTCTGCTAATCATTTCGTAAAAAAAAGGAAACAAAAGAAAACTTGTGTAACGGCTACCAAGGTTCAAAAACTATGTATAGCTAAAACATCAGAGGTATTTATTACATATAGATATGTCATACAGCATCAAATAGGGCTAATACTGTTTTATGAGCGGAAAAGCAGCCAATACCTGAACTAAATGAACAACTCCTGCAGGAAGAGAAAATGAAGCCACTTTTAAAGCCAAAAGCACTGCCCCAAAAGACAGGAAATGTGCCAAAGTGGTATCAAGGGAATAACTCAAACAATACAGCAACAACAATGAGCAGATTACTAGTTATAACTGGTTTGAGCTTCACAAGCTTCATCATCCTGTATTCTGCTGGTTACTTGTATTTCACACGTTCACTCTTTTACATGCCAGGTTGGTTATACTGTAGCATTAAAAAAAAAAAAGACAAATAGATGGTTATCTGTACCTTAAAGAAGTGCAATTCATTTCCTATGTGCAATACTGTATTTTATACTGTTTTTTTAAGGAAAAAAATAAATAAAATCATTTAAAATTCACAATATGGAGAAATAAAAACAGAAATCTGCAGAGAACTTAAAATCTGGAGCAGACCGAGTCTCATTTGCAGAACTGTGTGCAGCCAAGGTGGCAAATACTAGTTTAAGAATCAGTTTGCCTGAATTACAGAAAAATATGCTTCCTCGCTTACTTTCAAAGGAATGCAGCCCGCAGCAGGTGGATCACAGCCATTTGCCCAAGCTTGTGGAATTACCAAAATGGAAATTGAACTGCTAGTTTTTGTTTTGCTTTGTTTTGTTTTTTTTTACAAGAAAATGTTTATTTTTTGTTTTTTAATCATAAATCTCAACAGGCAAAGCTCAGACCGTGGGCAAACTATCTGCATGGCTAAATATCAGTAGAGGTCCACAAGGAAATTTGTTTTGTTGTTGGAGTGAACCAACCTTGTGGAAACTAATTTGTGGTTTGAATAACTGTGTATGTAAAAACAATAATTTCTTATGAGCTAGAACAACAAAAAAGACTGAAAATGCAACGTTGCTTGCATATCTTTGATGACTCAGGGCATCCACAAGCAAGAGCAGAATATGACAGAGAAATAAGCAGCAAATTGTTTTCTAGTGCAAAAAAAGAAAAAAAATCTTTGGTTCTGATCCAAACCTCGCAGGAGAGTCGGTACTTTTAACATCAAATCTGCACTACAGCTCGACCAAAAACAAAGTGCAACACCAAAGCTGCTGACAAATTAGGCACAAAGGCTGAACAATGCCCCAGAGATAAAGAGACGATACACAAGTCAGTGTGGGCTTCTGGTCAACACCACCTTTTCTTTGAGTGCATTTTTACAGCACAGTGCCTGGGAAGTACAAACAAGACATTCAGTGGAGTTTAACGTCTTCCCGTCTTTTTCTTTGGTCTGAAGATGCTGAGCGTTGACATGCAAGCCCAAGTGATTTTCACACATATCTACAGTGGCCACACTTAGTAACTGCATAGTCAAAAACCCAAACGGAGACTCAGTCAAAGTTTGAGCCAAAAGTGAAGAGAGGAGAGGTGCAGCCAGCAATAAGTACATGGTTGAGGCATTATGATGCAGTGCAATATCTCACTACGCTTCTTTCCTGTGAGAGCTCTGCAGCAGTCTGGATTGGAGGGGAGAGAGAAGAGGGATGCCAGATGCAAATGGTAATACTTGAAATAGATATATAATGAGAAGAATGACTGATGCAGAAAAACATACAAGCAAAAAAGGGATTGTGATCTTAACAGGCCTAACTGAGATGCCTGTTTGCAACAAAGTATTCGGTCAGTGAGTGCACGCAGCAAAGGAAAAGCACCAACCCCTATAGCTGGTCAGCCCCATACTGTCAATCAATAACACAGAGTCCTCCCCCTGCAGCTTTCCACTCCATTCCTCCTGCACACTGCAGGAAAATCATCAGAATAACTCCACAGGGCTGCAGTTAACTACCAACACAACATGTTTTTGATTGACCCTCAACTTAGGTTAGAAGAGAATAAAACAAAAAAATTCCAACAGGTTTTTGATTACTGTAATTTTTTGCTCTGGTCTTTTGAGTATGCTGCATCACAAACTATTAAGAGGTCAACACGTCTAATATAATAGTAATAAAAATTCAAGTTCATTACACTGGTTTCATTGGAACATGACAAATAGAGCACTGGTGCATAACACACCAATTTCTTCCATTTTAAGATCCCCAATTGTGTGCATCTGTAGGGCTCATCGTGGCTTAAGCCAGAGAAAATGTAATTCAAGGGCATTAAGGTAGAACTTAGTGATTTCAGTGGGGCCGGGAAGCATATTTCTGCTATTATCCTAATGTAAATGTATTCAAAAGGACTCCTTTCAACCTGGCTTTGAGGGTGGACATGAATACAAAGATACAGCCTGCTAGGATGTCCAATGATGCAAATGGATGATGATGCTGTGTCTAAGTCGCTAACAGGCATTGCAATGCAGTGGCAACGCACAACAAAACCAACACCCCCAAAGTCGTCACTGTGATCATTCTCATCAACATTCTGTGTCCACCACCGCCAGCAGAGAGGCGAGAGAGAGAGAGAGTAGAAAGTTAATGCATAAATCTAAATGTAAGAGGCTGCCACTCAGAGAAACAAGGTCGGTGGTTGGCTGCAGTGTTGTGTGAGCAGCACACTACGTGCCTGCAGAATAGGCAGCAGTTCCCAGAGGCAGCAACAACAGTCATCTGATTAGAAAGCTGTGACACTTCGAGCAGCACTAACTGGGTCTCCCCGATAGTGTTGCACAATAATCTAATTGATCATTAAATAATCATTTGTGGACCTACTTCAAATTCAACTTACGTCACAAGTACTGGATTGTGTCAAGTGTTTAAGCTGAATTAGCATCAGCTCTGATATGACCTCGAATTCCCAAAAGAAAAAGAAATTTGAAAACTGATGCAAAATATTATTCAGGCACTTAGAAATGCTAAGACCATCAAGTGCACTAGTTAGCTAGCTACAGAGGCAGCAGGAGACAAACGATCAAGTTCAGAAAGGACATGACAAAAGAAAGAAATAAATAAAGCACCAAATAAAGCAAGATGTGTGTGAGAGACCAAAATAGGATAAAAAGCGATTGCAGAATTTGTGTACAAAATAGGTAATTTTAACATGGGCCACAGGGGGTTATGGGTAGAGCATTTTCATTAACTGGAAAGGACACTGGCCTTTTTCAGCAGCCACTGCTGGAAGCAGGGCACACCATTTCACGTACACTGCAGGGGAACGCTGAAATAGATGCACTTAGTATAATAAAGCAGAGAGGAGACATGCGTGTGCTGCCTTCATGTTGACAACCTTTTAGAATAAATAGTAGGCAAGTTCCACATCTGAAATACATGATCAAAACAAACCCACTGCAGAGAAAAACAACAGCGGGGAGAACGGCGTGAGTAGAGCCTGAGCTGTAAAAGCAGCCGGCGCGAGTTTTAACAAGGAATCTACAGAAGCACAACATCTTTCCCGAATCCACTCTGCAAACTTTTTGATCATGAGCCAGACAGGGCAATACGCAGTCTGACTCTGACATAACAATGAATAGATTGGAGAACAACAATATAGTGAGTGGGAGTACAAACTCCATCCAAGAAGCTGGCTGTGAAAAAACGAGCAGCAGGGAAGCCGCGGCTCAACTCTCAACTCCATTAGTTTGACATTATTCAGAGTGATGCACACAAACAACTGAGGGTTCCCCATTTACAAAATTAGCCCGGTGCATTGTTGGAATGCCTTTACAGAGAGTGAAAGAAAGAAAGATAATCTCGAATCTCTTCTGGAAAATATACCGCAACATGTGACAGAGGAAGGATAGACTAAATGGAGTCTGGGACGGGACGTATTATCGTATATCATAACAAACAAGGAGGAAGCTCCCTCTGAACCTTGATAAATTACTGTCTGCTAGTGTGCCAACTAGTAGGTGCAGTCTGTTCCTGATGACTCTACTTTCCCATACTCACATTTCCAACATGGAGTAAATACTTCATAATCCAGCAGTATTTAAAATAAGCAGAAAGTGAATCAAATGAATCACCATCTTTACATGAAGAGAAAATCTATGGATGCAACAAATCAGGCAAAAACAAAGTTCTTCAGACAGATCAAGTCACATTCAATGGTCTTTTGAGACCTATGAAGACTTTGTTGCAAGTATCAGATAAGCAGCATACTACTTAAACTACTATCAAGGTGCAGTTGAAAGTGACTTTTTAAAAAAAGGATCTCAACATTGATGGCAGGAGGTCACAGCACACAAAATCAAATATGAGCGCCACGCAATGAAAGAAGCAAACCATAGATTTAAACCGTACAAATCATGGAAAAACGCAGAAATAAAATAAAACCTCTTGGATTAAGTAGACTGAGAAATCAGACTGTAATCTTCCGAGGTCCTATTTACCTTTAATGACAGCTTTGGATCAGAGTAAGAGCCGTACTGTTCGTGTGTGGTGTTGTACGAGTAGCTTTTATAGTTCTGTGTATGCTTTAGTGTGCAAATCTAAAAAAAATAAAAAATTAAAAAATAAAAAAAAAAGCTAAATTGGAAACTTATGAAGTTGGTGATGTTTGCCGAGAACTAGACGAACTTACGATGTGAGGAGAGTCACGGCCCATGGAGATGACAGTCCTGTTAACCGTCCTCAGCAGCTTCTCCATGATGATTTGCACGTGCCACTGAGTGGGACCCTGCCAAGAATCACAGATGTATGCAGACGTCAGCAAACAGGCATGGACAAGGAAGAAAATATGCAAATAAAACAAAATGTGCCAAGGAAAAAGATTCTGGTGACTCGAAACATGTTAACATGAAGAAAAGCCTGAACAAAACTATAAATCTGTGGTTTTGAGTGACTAAGTGATGCTGCAATTTAGCACTTTATTAGAGATTTAGGTGGACATACATCACACATGTATGCATACATCAGCAAAGAATAAAAACGAGAAATAAAATATGCCGTCACTTCCATGTACCCTATATGTTTAAATTAAGGGAATTGCTTATTTAATGAAAAGAATAGTTAAAGACAAAATTATTCATGAGTTTGCCAAATTTTGGATTATAGTTGATTTGTATTTGTCTGATAATTAATAAGCAAATGGTAAATGATACTTAGCACTGAATATATATAAAATCTAAAAACTGTATAATATAAATAGATGCACATCTATTCAAAGAATAATTAGTAATTAGAATAAGTAATAAATGGCTTTAATAATTTCCATTAGGCTTTTTGTCCACCTCCACTGAGATTTTGAACCATCATTATTTTGAAAAGATGTGAATGCCCTTGCCAGCACTCTGAAAATCCTTCTCCACAAATAATGAATGACTTTTAGATCTGCAGACTTTGTCTGTGTATGTGCATGATCACCGTCTTGTTGGAAGGCAATATTGACTGGAAGATGCATGACGTTTTCACCCAGAATCCTGATATGTCATTCTCTTCTTTCATGACGTTCTTTAATCTCAGGAGGACATTTGGTCCAGAGCAGCTCGAATTATTATGTTCCCATCACCGTGCTTGACAACATAGCTGCTCTACTTGAGTTTGTTTGTTTTCCATCCTCTTAACAAAACAGGGCCACAGCTGTCTGTCCAAACAAGTCCATTTTCATCTCATCTCTCCACAGAAGCACTGAATTCAAACAAATGTGACTATCTTCAGAGCTATTGTTTTCTATCATATTTCACTGTACTATAGCAGCTGCAATAGCGCGGCTGGTATTATTTTTGTCTTGTGAGTCGATCCGAGAGACACCCACTACAGTGAGAATTACCACAAAGGCTGTTTTGAGTGCTCTGGCAGGTATTCATGGATGTGTTCGTCTTCAGACATTCTGCACCACCAAGATAAAGTCACAAAACTGCACACAATGCAGTCACAAAAGTTCCCATATCAAAGGCAGAGTTCCACCATGAGTGTGGTCCAAGAACTGGTAGTATAAAAGTGAGTGTGATCCCATCACAAGATAGCCTGAAGTTGCTGGGAAAGCCTCGGCTTTGTTGATGTCAGGAGCGAGGCCGTGGAAGGAAGCAGTAATTTGAGAGACAGAGAGAGGTGTTATAAAAGCCCGAGTGAGTAGGAGAGGTGGATAATCCCGAGCAGAGTGGAGTGTGGGAGGCCGGACCGTGGTGATCAATGAGGAGAGTCTGAGAGGGCCTGGGGGAGGACGTCGGACGTTTGTGCATGGAAGAGGATGAAACACATGCAGTGCAGCGTGTGTTTGTATGTGTCCAGGACTGGTGTCTGTTTCTCAGGGAGAAGAACCTCAGTGAGAAATTAAAGAGTTTGTCGCTGGAATTATTATTTAATCAATACTGTATTGAAATCAGCAGACTGGTGACAGTTTTATCTGATTAATTTATTCCTTTTAGTCACTTATCAGGTTTCAGCAGTAAGCTATAAAAAAAGCCATTTGCTTTGATTTGTGCATAATATGTTATTTAATTATGGTTTTGATCTGATCACACTACATCCTTGTGTGCTGGAAACTTGTAATGTGTCTTTTTAGCCATTTCTAGATACTTTTAAAAAAGGAACTGGGGTACAAATTAGCATAACAAAAGAAATTAATTTACCGTTAACACTGTGATAAAAGCTCATCATGTAAACCACGTTGCTATAGGCTGCACGCTCTGGCTCAAAAGCACCAAGGAGCGAAGCAGGGCTCATCAGCATGTTCTTAGAAAACATTCATAATGCTGAAGATGGCTTCCAGCAACCTTGACTAATGATTTACTGACTACAGACAACTAAACAACTTAGTAAATTAACACTGCCATAAAACGTGCTCTGTTCAAGGCTTGTGGGGCAGTAAAACAAATTGAGAACAGCAGCCTATTAGTAGCTATTGAGCAAAAACCACATTTGAAATGTGCTGCAGAGGTACTGCTGGATTCTCTTGTTACACTTCTGTGTATCCCAGAGGAAAATGATAAGCACACAATGCTGCGAAGTTTTGCCTCTCACCACATCCTTCCTGTAAAGCACCTCCAGGATGTCACTGAGCAGCTGGCAGCAAGCCTTCAGTTCCTCTCGCTTCTCCAGGTGGAACTTCAGCTGGTCTGTCATCAGAGGAAGGAGAATCTCGCGGCAATCTGCTGGGATAAGGACGAACATATTAACTATGGCAATGACCACATGGAGCAGATGATAGATGGCACAATGCAGCACAGCATATGCTCTTGTCACACCCAATGAAGATGCACACAGCTTATTAATGACTTTTTGGAATCTCGGAGGATTAAATAAAACCCATGTGAGCTTTATTCACTTATTTATTTTAAATTCAAATAACTTATTATTGTCAAAGAGTTCCAAACTCGCTGGAAAATATTTACAATAGAGGAGAGGAAAACTATTATTAGCGCCCTCATAATTCTCAGTTGATCATGGTTGTCTCTTCTCATATCGCAGAACAATGAATAATTAGGAGACTTCCAACTGAGATCATACCTCAGCTAATATGGTGACCTCAGCTATTAGCATCTTCACAGCTGGCAAGAAGAAAATTAGCATGTAAACCAAATCTGTTAAAACAAAGGCTGAGGCGATTTAAATTTACTTTTTTTTTTGTACTTTGCATCGCAATGAAAGATCACAGTCAAAGTAACAGTTATTGAACATATACTGGATACATTTTCATACACACATATTATACACAGACACACACATATATATATATATAGTGTGTGTGTGTGTGTGTGTGTGTGTGTGTGTGTGTGTACACATAAGTATATGCAGAAAAACTCTTAACAGGCTCAAGTCAATAAAGTTGATCCTGATTTACAAAGTTGAAGCCACAGATATAAACAAAATGAAAATTATTTCCAAAACTGATTATTCAAGCAATAAATCTTTAAAAAAAAAAAACTAAAAAAAAACATCTTGGATTAAACACTCCTTTGAAAAATATGCATGAATTTGATGCATTACATTTCAAAGAGGTTGCGGCAGGCAAAAATAAAGAAAGAAAGAGAAGTTGTGGAATGCTTAAAAAAATAAAATAATAGCTGAGGGGAAAAAAGTGGGAACAACTATTTGAACATATATAATGTTACAAAAGTGTTTGCACTAAATATCCCTATTATAACAGAGCGCAGGGAAAACCAGTAGTATAATAGTAATAGTAACAACAAGGAGGAGAAAGTTTCAACTAAATGACCTCACGGCAACAGAAATGAATTTAAATCTGTACAAGTTCTTAGCTTCCCAGATAACTTTACTGCTTAAAGAAGGTGAGATAAAATAAAAAATTTAACCCCACCACCTATCTGAAACACAGTTACGGAGCTTTTGCAATCCTCACAACTACTCAAGGCCAAGTGAAAGATTTAACTGAGATTAAGGATCTCTTTTCTTTGCTAGTGGAGAGAGATGCCAAACAAGATTTCACTGTAGTGACTATAATGACACTGCAGCACAGTCAGCACTCAATGAGTTGAATTCATTATAAAGGGGCTTCGTCAAGAAAAATAAACAGCATCAAAAAAGTTTTAAGAAAGACACCAATCCAGTTTTGTTTTTTTACCAAACCAAAAACATACCAAATTGTGATGTACAGAAACGGGCTCAAATAAAATAGATAAATAAAAAAGACACCTGACAGCAAGTAGCCACTGCAGATCACCTGCAACTTCTTGTTACCTCTATTCTTCTCTTTTTGATGAAACATTAGAAAGTCACAGGCTTTGATCCCTTTCTGTCCAATATGACCAGATGTTTCACTTCTAACCAAAACAATTCAAACACTAACGTCAATGCAATACTTACAATACTTAAAATACTTACAATACTTACAATACAATACAAGCTCTGCACAGGAGCCCTAACTGAACACATACATTTCAGAACAAATTATTCATGGATCTGACTGGAACAATTGGCTGCTCTATAATACATCTATTCTTCCTGAAGAAGGGAATACAAATATTGAATTTTTTTTTATCCCTGACACAAAGTGGGAACCCTTTCAACTTTGTGTTATTTTATTTATTTATTTATTTTTGGGTGTTAAATGAAGTACCAATCCATCTACCAGATGCAGCTTAAATGGATCTGTTGATATTGTGTATATTCTGTCACAGGGACAAAACACAAAAGTAAATTCCTATTTGAGGGCATTTAACATTGTGCTTAAGACACTTTAATCCTCATTCTCGCCTCCTCAAAACTGAAAATAAACCGAGATGAAAAAGCACACGCAGACATTTAAATAAACTGGGAACATAAATCTGAACATGACATGGCACATTTGTTTATATCGCACATTTCATTACATATAAACTCGATGTGCTTAACCTAAAGAGGGGAAAATAAGCAATACGTAATACATTTTGTACACTCATTTCTAAGGTTTTTCATGTACATAATCCAAATAATTATAACAACAGCTCGTCTTTGCTAGGTCTTACAACCTCAGATCAAGATATCACAATATTTTATACAGTCTCAATCTCTATTTAACCAAACCAAAGTCAAAATTAACAGTTTGGTGTTCTTTTAGTAATGAGATGGGAAAGTCGCAGCAGCTGTTGCTCCTCAAATTCATTTGATTAATCGGTTGTGGTCGAGTGCGACCACCTCTGTGAAAGCACCACTGTGTCCAAAAAACACCCACCGAGGGGTTAATTTCTGATAAAACTACTTTATAGTAGTTTGCTGGTCTTGAGCATCCAGATTTATGTTAACACATTGTCAAAGGGGAAAGACTTCAGCGCTGATCTTAGAGAAGAAAACTGCTGCTCCCCATTAATCTTGGTAGAGATATAAAATAATTTTTAATCCAATTTAGAGTCCATCATTCTACACCGAGAAAGATTATCACAAGTGGAAAATATCCAAGGACAGTTTCCAACCTTCGCAGAAGTAGACTTCCCATTGAGCTGTAATCAGGCAATGTTAAAAAAAAAATTATCTATTAAACTAGTTTGATAAATGCTGAACTTCTTAATAGTAATATCATAAAATACAGTACACAAAGTATGTTTTGAAGTAATCTAAAGTGAACAAAGAGCAGCAGCATCTATTCAGGCAACGTTTTAGGAACGAGGTGGGAACATACAAGCATACTTATGGTACTTATGGACATATACAAATCCAATTTTACCAGTAACCAATACATTAAACATAGCATATTGAAGGACAATGCATAAACCTAACGCCTGGGTGCAATAACACGATCAATAGAAGAAAATGCAATACAACAATCTCTCTCTCTCACACACACATAAACAAAGTTATTAATGGTAAAACTGTGAGTAAAGGAAAGAGTGCGTTTGTTTTTGAATGTAGACAGTTGCATTTGACCTCAGGTCAGCAGGAAGTTTGTTCCAAAGGGGACCATCATCACCAAAAGCACCACCAGCTGACTGAGATGGAATTCTGTGAGCAGCTACAGGCTCCTCGTCTGGTGGCTTCAGAGACCCGATTAAGGTACAGACAGAGAGGAAGTCAAGAAATCTAAAGAAAGGTCAAAGTTTTACATGTTTTATAGACTAGCGGGACGTTCTGAAAGCAATATTTAACTGGGAGCTTATGAAGTGTCCTCAGTTCTTAATTCGTGCACAAATTTAAATGATCTATCCTGTTATATACGACATATTTGGGTCAATCGCTCCAAGTTAGTTTGAGATTTTATTTATTTATTTAAAATAATATTTTTTTTTTAAATCTGCATTTTAATGAGTATCTTACAACTGAAAGAACGAAGACCAGGTGGTACTGGTGATGTGCTGGTGATAGTGAGTCAGTCAAGTATGAAGTCTGAACTGAGTTTTCTCTCTTTTTTATTCAGGACAACAGGAAGCACATTAGTTCTAAACAGTTCGGTACATACAACAGTTCTGAATATTCAGCAACTGATATCTTCAATACCTTTTTGTGCACAGTCATATTGCCAGACTGGATAATCATACTAAAACAGTTTTAACACGTACTTTGTTTAGTCACTAATAAATATACTGGTCACATTTAAACTGGATTGCTTGTTGAAGAATCAGCTTAACTTGTTGTTTTTTTTCTGATCACTACAGAGGATGTAGTGACATAAATTATTTATCAGATTTTTTTAATAGCATTCCATTTCCACTTCTGTAACTACAGACATTTTCCCAGTGTGATTGGACGTATTGATGGCACCCATTTTGTTTTTCTTCCTTGCTTGGGTAGTTACCTGGCTGAGTTATGATTTTATACTTTATCTTCAGCCGCTTCAAAATTCTTTTTTTTTTTTTCCCTCAAGTAGAATTTTCACTTGCATAAATTGTGCATTTTCTCGCTCTAAAATTTCCCCGCATCAAGCGTCTTTCCTCCATCACTGCAGCGTCCACGTTTCTGCAGAAAGTCATGTGATTGTAATAAGTAAAAGAACTCGTTTTTCCTCCCTCACAGAGCCATTTACAAGGGACATATGACTTCCCTTTTCTCTCTTACACTATGTTAGGTAGAGATAACATAACTCTGAGGCTCCAAGTAGAGAATAAATGAACAAACAAACAAACAAATAAGCAAACTTTGATGTTTTTTTTCTTATCTTGGGCACATAGAGACCCATGTTCATCTTTTGCAGAAGAGATCTGACCACAGAAAATGTTTTTCTATCCGTCTGAGATGAGCTCATGTTTCAGGGTACATCGCTGGGTGCAGCATGTGGCTGTAGTGGCTATGATGGTTTATGATCCAATGCTGTGTCGTCTGATGGCTACAAAGTTGGATACATCAAACAGTGGTTTATGGCTGTGGCCTCTGCACAGGAGACTTCCCTTAAATCACTGAATCTTTCCCGAAACACTTTGAAGCTTTTGTAATTTTGCATTGAAAAATATTTTTGGAACCGACTGTATTTTGCTCCACAAAGTGCTGAGTCAAAACCAAACCTTTGTTTGGAAAGACTAATGGGCTCGACACACATTTCCTATGGAACTTGTGTGATGAGGCGACAATCGTTTGCCTTCCTCCAGTCAAGCATCCGGCGAAATTCGTGCATGTGAAATTTTGAGCTCGTGCACACGCGGGGCAGGCAACGCGACAAAACCAAGTTGAACATTTTCAACTTTGTCGCTGTTGCATGGCACTAAAACCAATCAGCGATGGTTTCACTGACTGACCAATGAGAGTACGGAGAGGATGCTACACGCTGCAGTCTGTCTGAAATCACTTTCAACATGGAGGAAAGCGTCATTTAAGCTGTGTTTGACTTTCCCATTTTATATGACATTTCACGCAGTGATTATCGAGATACACAACAAGGCAGCCGTATGGGAACTTGTTGGCGCTAGGATGAAGCTGCCTGGTTTCTTCCCATGAGGGAGTTTTTTCTTGCCACTGATGGCGTTGCCATGTGCTCGGGGGTCAAGCTCTGGGTTTCT
>JBAMYA010000011.1:7204370-7233224 GCA_037176975.1 Arrhamphus sclerolepis | reverse complement strand
AGTGAGTGGTCAAGGCCAAAATATAGTGAATTACAGTAATCCAGTCTGGTGTTACTAAAAGCATGGATTACAGTCTCTAGATTGCTACGTGGCAGGTATACTTTTACATTCGATAAAATCCTCAAATGGTAAAAAAATTGTTTTTCATGACTGACCTATCCTGGCGATTAAATTTCAGCCTGTCATCAAATATCACACCAGGATTCTTTACATTAGACTGAATGTTTGGTGTAAGGGGGCCCAGAAAGCCAGCAGTCTGCTGGACAACATCCAAACATTATGATTTCAGTCTTTTTCTCATTTAGATTCAAAAAGTTTGAGGTCATCCAGGATTTAACATTGTTTAGACAATCAAGCAATGTCTTTACAGAGGCATTGGATTTTGATGTTAAAGGCAAATAGCTCTGGACATCATCGCCATAACAATGAAAAGACAGAAATTATAATTCTTGAAAACTGACCCTAGTGGTAACGTAGTCCTATATACAAATTGGAAATATAAAAGATGGTGTGGGATCAGTAGGCTGACTCAAAAGGGAAAGAAGACCCCTTTATTTACAGTGCACACGTTAAATGTTCCCCACATTACATGAGGAAAATCTTAAAGGAAAGACATGTGAATCCTGATACTTGAGTTTATATCAAGACACTGTCACTGATTTTTATTTGGCAATTGTCATATGAAAGTCCTACTTTTCTTTTGATTCCATTCTGTGATTTTCATTAGATCATTGGTAGTGGCTCCTTTGGCCATCAGCACTACTTTCAAAAAGAAAAAATATATAATTGTGTTTTTTTATATCCATCCATCCATGACTGGGAAGCATCCTTAGACACCTCTTCCAGTTCTTCTGGGTAAGAGGCACATTCCCAGTCCATCTAGGAGAGATAATATTCTCAGCTGCTTCTGGGTCTGCCCCAAGATCCTCTCCTTATCTGTGTGGCTATTCTTATTTATTTGGCCTCAAACCAAAATGTGGCTTTGTGAAAAAAAGAAAGCTGATGACATCAATGTCAAATTGAGATGCAATTAAACAAATATTGATAGTGAAACAGAGGAATAAATAGCTGGTGCCATTAAACCATAGCAGAAGAAAGAGGCACAATCAGTTGAAAACAATGAATACAGAGTGATTCAGAGTGGCATTTTCTGTTAATCAGATGACCTCATTCCTATTAGGTGTTAATGTCTGAGTGTAACAAAGCTGAGGCAAAAAGGTATAAACAGGACTTAAAAATAAAATTAAATAAAAAAAAAAAATCCATATTAAGACAGGGAAAAAAAAGACATGAGTAGCAGAAAACACAGCTCCTAATATTTATTCTACGAGTTGCACCAGCTTAGCTGAACGCCATCCAAGACCCCGGTGGTTTGAAAAAATTTTTATCTCAGCACATCACTGATACAGTCTGAAAACACAAAAATCAGTTATAACATTATGACCATTCATTTAATGTTATGCAGATCATCCTTGTACCTCCAAAAGAGCTCATACCAGTCAGGATCTGAGCCATCATGAAGACTCTGATACTGGGTTGTTAGCCTGAGCTCCTCTGGGCCCTGTGGGTTGTCAGGTGGGGTCTGTGTGGACTGGGATTCTGAGTAACCTAATTACATCACATGGTTTCCACTAAGATTACATAAACATATTAAATGTAGCGCACGCAATTACTGAATTCTGCCACACGGTGGCGCTCTGGACCCAAAACCAAAAACGATCCTAATTAGAAACGTATGTTGATGCTCGGTTTGAACATTTTGTCCCTTACGGTTGTCCGTCTTTTACAAGTAGGATACGTTTCCAAATAATTACCAGCCATCGCCTCGTACTGCTTTGTTTTATTGTTTCACTCTACTTGAGCGCCATTTTATTGTAAGGTTTATTTTTCTCTTTCTTTCTTTTAACAGGCAACTCTCACGAAGTAGCACGAGGTGTCCTGCTGCTCCCGGGGGTGTCTCGTGCGCCCAATGCTCTGGCTGCATGTGCCTTCAATCACCTCTCAGTAGAGGCGCCGCTGTCTGCCGCGGCCAATCAGAGGCGCGACGTCACAGATCTGCTCGTATAAATGTAGCAGGCACAGAAGTCTCGGTACTGGAGAATGAGAGAGACACTAGCGAGACATCACAGAACCAAACACTGGACCAGTCAGTCCTTTAGTTTTTATTTAAATTTTCTTGTTTCTCCAGGTGTGTTATAGTAGCAAGTTAACAACCTTGGGATGAACCCAGGGTTGTCTTTTTCTTTTGTAGAGGAGACTCAACAGCAGGATTTCTGTAAGTTCCAGTAAAATCATTTGACTCTTCATCATTGCCTTGACTGCTTTGAAAATGTCAAAATCCCTACAATTTCATAACCAACCACATTTCTTGGAGACGAGTGACACAATTCACAACGTTGCCGTCGCTATCGCATCCTGTGTGTTGGGGTTTCACCCCAGTCGCGATGAGGACCATTTGTCGTTGTCGTTTGTCGCTCCCCGTGTGTCGAGGCCATCAGCCAGAATTGGGTATAAAAGGATGTCCCTTTCACATCAAATACTGGCACCCTCACCTGTCACTACTTATGTCTAAAACACATACAAAAATAGTTTTTCTTCGTCACTGCACCTACCATCCACATGTAAACGGTTTTTGGCTTGCATCTTCAAAAAGTACCACCATTAGTCTGGTTGCGTGCTGATCTCCCCCCCGACATGGGAGATGCTAGTGAGGTAAACTCCAACACACCAGTGTTAACCTTGCTAAAAAGGGGACTATTATGTGCACACCACTGCTTTTATACTTGATGATAAATGGAAGGTATAAAGTGCACCATGTAGACTACTGTTTAATCAGAAACCGCAAGAAACATGCCCAGTTTTAGTTTTAGACCTGATCAGACCTGTAGTTGGTGGGAAAGTCTTAAGGGAGAGACAATTTTCTCTGTTATCTTTGGGTGAGCTGCTTTACCAAAACACTGAGAAGGCTGTAATGAGATCACCTGTCAACTCTCTCAGAAAAGCTTAATATTTAGCAGGTGATGGGAGAAATCACACCTGAGAGTGTGAAACTTTGGTTTCTCAAGACAACTGCTTTAAAACCAGGTACTACTTCTACCACGTGCATAAACTGATGTCATCATGGTCCAGATGTTGGGTTGGTTGTGCTTTGTTTCCATGTGACTAAATGACGCTGTGTGGATGTGACTGACTGAATTTATTTTTCTTTTGTCAAAATAACTGTGAACATGAACATCAGGTCTTAATATGTTGATTGCACAATCATTTAGAATGGTGTTACTTTCCTTTTATTAAATAAAAGACACTAGACATTATTTCATTTGTATTTGTTTTTTGTAAAATGAGAGTTTACACATCATTAACAGGACAGGAAAAAAAGTGAAAACTGCCACGAATCTTCATGCTATAGGCTGAGCACCTGGCTTGGAGGCGATTAGTTGAGCATTCATTTACTTCTAGTATTCCAGTACATTTCGCTTTTGGGACTTGCTGGCCAGAGAACCTTTTAGGAACCACCTGGAGATCAGCATTCAATCAACAATGTGTTCCACTGGAAACACACATTACTACAGCTGATTAGACCACCTGAAAAACTGCTCAGTTACCTCATTTGCTCATCACAGCAGTTATTATCCAAAATAAAGCATTTCCAAAGTGGAGCTCAGCTTGATACTGATGTAAAAGTGAACAGATTTACTTGGCAATTAGCTTTCTCCATCGCTGCTTTTGCAGTTTGTAAACACACATGCACAACAAAGACCAGCGGACATGTTGAAAGCAGAAACAACTTCTCCTGCTGACATCAGTGGAGGCTTGCCTGTTCTCAATTATAGCAGCAGATCAATAGTAATGACCAGAGGACCATGCACTGAGTACTGGCTTTCAATAACTGCTCACTAAACTGGCACAGCACTGATCGGACAATTTATGATTCAAAAGTAGGAAAAGCACTGGATCATTAAGTTGAAAGCATGGGCATCTATACTGTGCTGCATTCAATAACAGACATAACTGAATAGGACGCGCTTCCGTTAAAGGAACACCTTCTTGCCAGCATGTATACTGGTTTGCATTCAGGGCTATAATGTTTCATTTATTTGTCAGTGGGGAAAAAATAACATGCCACCAAAGATTATTATTAATGCAGTATTCCTGAACATACACACATGGACACTCGATTGCTTCTGTCGAGTTAAATCAGTGGTTTCGGACTCATTGATAAGAATACAGCCCAGCCCAACTCAACAGATGCGTCCTCGTTTTGTCCAGACTCTGTTCGCACCCGTTTTTCTAATGTTGCCCTGCTGGTGATCTGATCACTGAAAATGTTTTAATACCAGGTCTGAGTATAACCCAAGGCGTTGGTTGTCCCTGTCAGCAAAATGAAAACTCAAAAACCTATGTATTAGTTTACTACCAAAGGACAGCATGGGAGTGTGTTGGTCTTAATTTAGTATCCAGCTTAAAAAACAAAACAAGAGGACTGGCACCTCTAGCAAAAGGCTTGACCTCAACATCCCCACACCTGGGCCCCCCCCCATCATCAGGTCACCACAGGCGAGCCCAGGAGCAGAGAGTGGAAGCACATTTAAATTTAACCTCCTCTGCACCTCTTCATATTTGGCATTATTACCTTATGGCATAGTTAAACATACCCCACTATTAAATTGTAAAATGTCCTACATATAATATTCTTTTTTTTTTAATTTTGCTGAAAAACTGTCTGATCTGAACCTTAAAAAGAAGAATTTAAAAATGCAAAAAGGTGAAGGTAAAGCTTTAACACGATATAAATAGAATCTTATTCCCCAATACAGACAAGTACAAGTGATTTTGCCAGTGCAGGTGCTTAACTCCTCTAAAAAAGAAGAAAGCTCTTCACTGCACCTCACTGTTGACCTTTACAGCCGCCACACAGCTCTCTGCCTTGGGGAGGCAGGTGGTGTGTGTGATTGGCTACATTACTGAGCCATGAGTGAAGTTGCACGCACTGAAATCTGTAAGTACAATTTGTGCTTGTGTATGTGTGGCTGTGCTCTCACCGTGATGAGTGAAGAGATCACTGTGGACAATGTCAATCAGGCAGTCTAGCTTCTGTTTCACCAGGCGACCCAGGGGGACTTTCAGGATGAACTCTGTGAACAGCTTGCTGCAGAGACAGGAGGGGGAAAAAGAAAAAGAAAAAGGTCAAACTGATCAGGCGTATTGAACTGGCTGACCACCTCCAAACATGAATAACCATTCAGAAACGCATCCCACATGGATCCCACATATTCTAGCTACAGTTGGAGAATACACTCCAACATTACATGGTGTAGGTGATGCACACTGCAAACGTCACATCACACCTTGGTTTGTACATCATTATTTTGAAGTCTCAATTTTAACTGCATCCAAATTATTAGGAGCCAGAAGTGGTCATAGTCCCAAAGTACGAGAGAAAAAGAAATTTGGTGTACATTACACACATATGGTCTAATGCTAATATTGCCTATAACGTGCATATTACATTAAGTGGATTTTTTTTTCCCCTTCTTGGTCCAATCAACAAAGATTAAGCTATAATAACAGCAAAGCAAAAACTGATTAAAACAATCTAATCAGTCAAGCTTGTTGTGGAAAATGTAACACTTATTTTGGTGAGTCAAAGACAAGAAAATGACAATGATCAAAGCTCTTAATAACGGTCCATCTCCCATGATAGGCTTCACATCACTCCCTTAGGCTCCCAAGCATGGCAATTAACATCCCCAAAATCTAATCTTTGAGATTTAATATATACTTCATTATGCAAGTATTTCCAGCACAGTGGAAACAGAAGGTGAAATTGGGTAAATGCCATGATCATGACATGTAGGGAGGGTTTCCTGGAGCGGTTAAATACTGTCAAGATATTTCTGAACGGGCCTCACTTATGAAAGCGGATGATGACATTCTTCATTTATAAACAGACAGGGAAGTAGTGAAGAGTCATCATCCAACCCACAGGAACTGACCGAGGTAAAACCTACTGATGCATCTCTGAGTCTAAATGTTGCTTCACACTGCATTTTCTGCATTTCTGAGCAGAAAGATCAAACTATTAATATTAAACAGTCAAATCCACATTCAGGACACACCCATTAAAATCAGCGTTTTGTTTTTTCCCCTTGAAGAGGCCGCATGCTCATTATGCAGGCCGGCTGAGGCTCGGAGAGGAGAGAAAGCGTTCTGGCAGATGTTAAAAAAAAAAAAGAAAAGAAAAAAAGCCTCACATGCCTGGGGCTTCAATGTAGTCGCCTCCAGCACAGGCTTTCGGCCAGGTTTGTGATACCAACAGGAACAGCTGATGCCACCTTTGCTCAGGCAGAAAAAACGACTCAGGTTTGCGATTCATAGCTGAGCTCATGGTCGATATGGACCACAGTGTTTAAAACCAAATACTTTCTCACGTTGTTCTCCTCCAAACCCAAAAACAGTAGACCACCTGGCAACTTGTAATCCTGTAATAATGGCTTTACCAGACTGAATAAATTGGATTGAAAAATCATGGCATGTGCTGCTTTTACATTTATGAGAAATCAAAAACCAGAACAAGAATATATGCAAAGGAAAAATGTCACTTTCAGCACTTTTCTGAAAGTTGCTCAGGCATCAAAACATTTTTCATAAGTTGTCCAATAGTTGTAAAATATATCACACAAGATGCCTGGGAAAGAAATGAGAAATATAAAAATCAGGAAAAGAAATTCATCAGGCTGTAAAACAAACACAGCACATTTCCAGGACCATGTACGAGCTCTATTTGTGCTGTGCTTTTGCTATGAAAAATAAAGGTAAGTGGTTTTTATTATATTTGGCAAGATAATGAAAAGAAAAGGGAAAAAAAACAGAACTTCAACCCTGGATTTTGATTAGGCTGAAGTGGAAAAATACTTGCTGCCTTTTTTAACATAATTTATGACAAATCTAACAACTACACAAACAACAAAAGTCTTGGTGATTAGATTTACAGTGTTTTAGCACCTGCAGCTGACTACCTGAGAGCAGACATGTACTGTAAAAGAAAAATATCAGGTATTACTTTGTCTAACACTGTCATGTATGAACAGATCAATGCAAAAGTATGAAACTTTAGAAATAATCTATTATTAAGATAAGAATTTTAAAAAGTGCAGCTTGCAATGTGAACCAAAATGAACACTTGAGTGGATCAGTTTCCA
Organism: Arrhamphus sclerolepis; assembly: GCA_037176975.1. Taxonomy (NCBI): domain Eukaryota; kingdom Metazoa; phylum Chordata; class Actinopteri; order Beloniformes; family Hemiramphidae; genus Arrhamphus; species Arrhamphus sclerolepis. Next base: position 7,226,022 of record JBAMYA010000011.1, on the reverse strand, counting down.
AGACAACTTGAGCAAGAAAACATCCATCATCTTTTCATTAAATTTTAATCAATACTTTAAAATACATACACACATACACATATATGATGTGAAACGTATGAAATTACCTTAGATCCTTGGGATCAAAGACCAGCTTGACATCATTTACGATGGTGGGTATGTACTTCAGTGCAGCACCCTTCACCAAAGGAACAAAAGAAAGATTACAAGACTGTTATAGTTGGAGTTCAATTGTTTGGTCCTTTACTGATACTTAGTAGTGACCAAAAGTACTTATATCCACATTAACAACACAGAATTCTGCACAAGCATGATAGAAACTAAATAGAATATGCTTTGTAGCTTGATTACACAGATAGAACTGATGAAAATGCAGTACGTCATGATATAATACAGACTAGCATGTAAAACACTGACAAGTAATATGTACGTTACTGAATCATGTGTTCAAAGTGTGGATCTATATCACGTTCCATTCTGCATCTAATCGGCTACGCATGTATTAATAATTTATCAATGTCAGATGACACAGGACAAAAAAAGGATTCAAATGTCATTTGACCGTCCCCGTTCACCTCATAGTATATTAACAGTTAAAAATCTGTGAACCAAATGATGTCTTGTTCCAGTTAACACTATTTCTGCCACTGAAGTGGGACCAATGGAAGATCTTTCTTGAATCTTGATGAGATACAGTTAAATGACATGTAAATTTGCCCATCTATGGTACAATTAAATTACCAAGTGCATACACATTATGGCTGATTATGGAAGCTTTCATTAATAAAGTCAATGTTTAACCAAGCTTTCCCTGTCCAATCTAATGGACTGCTGCTAAACGCCAGCCAAAGTGGTTTAGTGCATTCATTGTGCTACGGTGCAAATTAGCTTCAGCGCTACCATGTCCCATAAACGTTAATCAGCCGGACAGTTGTAGCACACTGCACCTCACCTACATCCTCAACTACGTGTTACTGCGCATGGTTTATTTCTGAGAATTTAACAAATTAGTACTGATGTTCAAAAAGGACTGGTGGAGTTTGAAACACTGACATGCATTGTGAAATCTTTGCAAATATCAGCAGAAACTAACTTTAGTGGAAAATATTATCCCTAGAGTTTCTTTTCCAAGAGTCATGAGACCCAAAATTAAAGTCTGCTTTAATCTACTATCATCTAATTGGATATTTGTAATGCTTTAATATGCACAACCAAACACATTTATCTCTCTCTCTCTGCAGGCAGAAAGACTTACAGGGACTTAGAGCATGGTTTTAAAGGCATTTTTTGCTTCAGCAACAAATCCAGTGTCTTTACTAAAAAAAAAAAAAACATCAATTGCATTTGTTTACCCCTTGCAGAAGAGCATTTAACAGAACGCCTTAGTTCTGATTTGTTCCCAACAGCAAATAAACTCCCACCTGTTGTGCAGCTCTGTTTTTTTTAGGTTAGAAGTACCAGTGAAAATGCATCTGAAACCCCTGCTCCTGTTTGTGCCTCACATACACCAAAAGCATCCGTTTGTAGGCGTTTAGCAAATGTATTTTTATGCTTGTGTGCAGATCCAGATGTTGATCAGGATTCAGTCTTTTTCCAGAGGAATATAATGGGGCTACTTATTAGCTTCCCCCAGTCACAGCACTTTCTCATGGGTGGATTTGGGAAGAATCCAGGATTCTTCGGTTTCATGGCCGTTCCTCAAGATCGGTTTTTAATTTACTGACAGTAGCGCTAATATCTCACCCAATTACACAGCAACTGACTCCTAATTGACTTCTGAGCTTCTCATATGGTTGACTGTGCACACAGATCTACTGTAGGTGCTCCAAGGTGCATGCACCCTGTGATTATGTTATCTCTAAAAGCATAGGCGTTATATGAGGCGAGTGTGTGTGTGGCTTTGAGCTTAGCTGCACAAAATAACATGGAAAAAAAAAAGAAAAAATATCCCTGTGAATTGGTTTTCATTCCAGAGTCATTGAGTTTGCAGTGAAGGATAATATAATGCATGGAAAACAGAAAAGTAAAAGACAGAGAGGACATTGAGATAAATACCTTAAGAAGCAGCTAAAGAGCAGAAGGCCGAAGGAGACCCAACCATCAGGACAGGCAAGGACAGAGTGAAACGTAGGTGAAAAAACAGAAGGGAAAAGACGAACAAAAGAAATCAACACAGTAAACATATAAAGTGAGGATGCAAGAAAGATCTGGAAATTTGAAGACGTACAAAAACAGCTTAATTTAAATCTTCCCTCAGAATATACTAAAAACTCCTCCCACCACTTCACATACAGGTTTAAGTTTTCCTAACAGTTTTTTTTATTGATCAATTTATCCATCCATCCAGCTGTGGGGGTCGGAGCCTAAACAGAGAAGCTAAGACCTCCCTCTGCCCAGCAACCTCTCCCAGGTCCTCCAGGAGGACATTAAGGTATTCCCAAGCCAACAAAGAGATCCAACTCCCCCAGTGTGTTGAGATTGAATTACTGCAGATGATGCACCAATCCGCCCATCAAACGAACACTCCATCCCTCTCCCTCTCATCAACAAGACTCTAAGGTATTCAAACAGCAAGACATTCCCAACCAGGGATTTTCTGAGTGAAATCCATGATCGGTGGTCTCAGATTTGGGGGTGATGATAAGCTCAGCTATGAACCGCTCAAGTGAGAGCTGAAGATCACGGCTCAATAACACCAGCAGGACCAAATCATCTGCAAAACACGTTTCGTAGGTATAGAGATTGAATAGCCTCCAGCAGCAAACCCAGTATCCCATACTCCCAGTATACCCCTCCATAGAATACCCCAAGGAACAAATCAAAATGCCTTCCCAAGTCTCCAAAGCCCACATGGAGCAGTCCCATGCCCCCTCTAGAATCCTTGTGAGAGTAGAGACCACGGTGCTCATTTATAAAACTGTGCACAGAATCCCTACTAAAAGTTTGCGTGCGCCAAAAAATATTGAGATTTATAAAAGCCTGTGTGCACACAGGTGCACGTAATTTCCCCTTTATAAATCACACTTCTCCTGGAGGTTTGCGCAGGTGAATTTGGCTCCTACCCCGCCCCCTGCACACCCACATTCAACCATAAATGGTCAATGCAAAGCACCTCCTGAATGTCAATGTGTATGTAAATGAGCCAGCCGATTGATGTTATTGGTCAACAGTGGTAACCATAGAAACCACGCAACCACGCCCCAAGCGCATGCAGCATCTGGAGGAGGACGGGTGCTGACGAAAGATGTTCTGGAAAATCAGAAAAAAACAGAACAGTATTGAATAATTTGTGCGGCGTTATGTCTGATGTGTCAAATGCATTTTAAAAAACTCAGAGTGAACCTTCTTGTTGTCTTAAACGTTGCGTGACATCCTCATAGAGCCATGCTCTGTAGTGAAATTCCTCTTGAGACTCCAGGGGTCTCATTTATAAAACACTGTGTGGGATCCAAGCGGACATTGCTGCAAATTGCCTTTTAATGTTGGCCTGTTCTCCCACAGTGTCACAAAATCTGATGTATGGACTGGTCATATCAACAACCATCCAGGAGGCAGGCACTATTGCACTTAGTGCTGCCTGCCATATCCCAGACCTATGGATGATTTCATAGAATTATGTTGTTTCTAAAAGTTGCTTCAGGCAGATAATTAATTGTTAATTATGTTAAACACATACCTGTCGGCTAATTCGCCAGGAACCTCAGACTGGTTAAAGCCTGTATTTCAACAGGGATGGTGTGGTTCCGGTGAGTCTGTGTCTTCAATTCTGGACCCAGTTCAGCATAGATCAAAGAGCAGATCTCTAGGGAGTCTAAATTAGCCAGTCATCATCATGGGCCAGGAAATCTTTGTGCTCTCTGGCACAGTCTTCAAGCAGCGCCAGCGCATCCATGGTGAAGCGTCACTGCAGTATTTATATGTTACACTGATTGCTACACATCTTGTCACAATTAATGTACCAATGAGTGCCATCGCTACATTATTTGCAGATGCTCGTATGTACATACTATGTGTAACTCTTCAATAAGTGCTTATGGAATGTATGGCTCCATTCAGGAACACATGTATAATATTACAGGCATTGGTGTTTATGATTATGGGTCTACAAGTCTGATATGAATGGTTAAATGCAGGAGGGGGCTTAAATTCACCATCTCACCAGCTGTGCTGCCAGTTTTCCCCATCTCCAGAATGTCCATGCGCAGGATTCAGAGTTTGCGTACAGTTACGTACATTCTATCATCAGGTTTTTTTGTTGCATTTTTAATAAACCACAACTTTTGCATGTGCCACTTTCAGGCCCTGTTTTGTATGTATGCAATCTTTATAAATGAGCACCCTGGTCCAGGATTCAACAGCAAAAACAGATGCCTCTAAAGCTCAATTATCGACAGGACTCTCTTCTTCTCCCCCGACAAACAATTCCTGGTCTCTGTCACAGTATGGTTGCACACGTGTTTGGACAAGAACATGTCCACAGTGCTTGTGTGAGCTGTATGCCACACAGACAACAAAAAGTGACTGTCTTGCATTGTCCAGATATTCAAAAAAAAAAAAGTGAGAAGGTTCCACGAAACCATGAAATCAGTAGTGACCATAATATTGTCTCTACTGGTCTCCATTGTGCCGATTCTCCTTGACAACGCATGCTTTGAGGAAACAAAGTGGATTCATGATGATTCAGAGCCACACCGGTGTGTCATGTCACGCCCTGATGACTTATGCACAAGGAACAATCACGACTGAGGCAGGAGTGATGCGAGTGCATGTTACTGGGGAAATGGGGAGTGAGGGTCAATCTTGCCTGGGAATTGTAGCGCACAACTTAGCTAGTATGACAGAGCTAAGAGGCAGGTGCTCATGCGTTTATAATAGGAAAATATATTTCCCAACACAGTGAGTCTTAAGAACTGCTATTTGCCTGGATAAATTACTTTAAAAGATAGGACAGCAGATGAGCTGGAAGCAAGAAGGGTCCTGGTTTAAATCTCAGCAGGCGCTTTCTCCATGAAGTTTGCGTTCTCCATGTGTCTGCATTTCTTTTCCTCCTCCTCTTCCTCATTTCTCAGGTTAACTGGTCATTCTAACGATGACTGTATATCAGAGTATACGTTGAATGCTTGTTTATCTGTGCGAGCGTTGCTTGAACACAACTCTCACCAGATGACAGCTAGATAAACAGTTTCAGATAAACGAATTAAGCACAGAAAATAAATTTGTGGATGGATGGATTTTATACGGTTTAACCATCTTCGGAATCCTTCGTAATTGGATTTAGTTAATTTTGGATTAAAGCTAATATGTTTCCACTGAGTCCAACTAATCCCATCTACTCTCAAAAAAAGAAAAAAAAAAAAGATTATTTTTCCAATAATAAATTATTGGCTATTTTAATAAATCTTTAAAATACTAAGTAAAGACACTTCATGTGCTACAATTAGCTTTATGTGCAAAGATAGGGAAAGAGAGTGAAGACAGAGAAATATGGAAAAGAGGAACAGAGGACACGGACCATTCATAAGAAAGAAATGCCTGATTTTTATTCCCAATAAGCTGCTGTAGTTTCCAACCTGAAAAGATTCATGCATCCCCACTAGCATAATGTCATCCAAAGCTAATCACACCTGATTTATTTATTATTCACACAGCAGCAGTTATTTACTATTATGCAGCAGTAGACATTTCTTGGCACCAAGTTTGAGCAATACCCCTCAGTTAGACTTGTGTGATAATCAGCCTACCTTCACCATGCCAGTGTTTTCTGAATTACTGTTCATCATGTCATTAAAGGACGTGAAAAGGTTCCTCAAGGACTCCATGAAGTCGGCCTCTCCTTTGTTCTCATAGAGCCTGGGAGAAGATAGAGAGTTACTCCAGCAGATGATCATGAGACTGTTGTTTCTTTCAGCCACAAGCAAACAGCCCCACCTGAACTAGAAATGACAAGTGTTTGATGTCTCTGCTAAATCATTAAACACAGTCACCAGAAAGGCCCGTGTGTGTTATCAATGCAAATATTCTTGGATCAGAACCACAGGCATCTCTCTTACTGCCAGCTGGATTAGCATTTAAAACAACATGACTCGACCCCGAAGCACCCGTCTGCTGTCACACGGAAATAAAAATCTGAAAAATCAATGCTCTATGCTAACGACTCCACTGGAATACTATATAAGAAAAGGAAAACAAATACCATGTTAGGGTTCACTTGTTGTAGTTTCTAATCTGTTTAATGTGCAGGATGACAAATGTCTCGACTGCTAGATATTATATGGAGCAACAGCTGTTCAGAGCCTCTAGCAACCAGAAGCCAATGATCACATAACAACTGCAGGAAACACTTCCCTCGTTATCTAATTGTATGAAAACACAAAGTAGGCTTCTTCCATAATCCCCCCGAAAATGCAAATATGTTTTATCCTACTTACAGAGACCATAAGTCTCAACAAACTGGTTATTAACTGGAAATAAGCCACGTTGTACTTGCTGCAACCTAATAAAGTTTGGGTCTTGTTAGAGAAACTATAATTGTTGAACACACACACACACAAAAGCAGATGGGGGCAGGTCAAAGAGAGGTTACTGGTTGGACACTGTAAGTGGATCAAATTACACTTGCCCTCATACAGAAAGATGCGTTTTGTGATGCTGGCATCACATGGGATAGGATAGTCACTTTTGGCATTTTTCAGAAACCACAGAATTAAAAAGAGGCACACGTTCCAGAGCTCCCACAACAACAATTACTTAAAGCTGCTGCTCACCCACAGCATTGAGGAGCTCAGTGAGCTTTGGACAGTCTCATGTCACTGGGGAAACTGTGATTAAGGTTCTTTTCTCCAATTAAATAGAAATGTTCCACTAGAGCACATTAAAAAAAAAAAAAAAGTCAAACCCCTGCTGATACAGGCTTAGCACCTTCATGTCATGCCTGCAAAAGGCTCCCACAAATCCAACTTTAACACTAGGGACCATTTAAACTCAGGCACACACACTCTGAAATCGAACAACTCTGGAAAAGAGAGATGTTGCTGTGCTGTGGAATGCAAGAGAGAGGATAAAGGTCCTCTAGTCATTGTGCAGAAATCCAATCAAATTCTGCACATGCAATTAGTTCAGGATTGCATACCAGCTCACAAGCCACCAACAGCTTCATCCCATGGCTCCGCAACATTATTATCCATTTAACATCCCTGCAACCAATTATAAAACATCCATTAAAAATTACCACAGGATCATTCATGTTTACCAGTTACAACTTAATTCCAACTGCAGGAGAAACTGGTGGGGCATGAGTTTACGCTGCTGTGTCAGCTTTGGTTCATATGTGAATGGAAATAAAGAATATTTGCACCTTATCCTCAACTATAAACACTTAGAGCACCTTAACCTATCTGATGTTGGTGCATCACATCAGAAGTGCAAGTTGTCACAAGATTCCACTGCATTATTCATGCAGCAGTACGTACTGATTGAAGAGGACTCTGGAGCGCACAATGAATTTGAAGATGTATTCCAGCGCCTTCATGGCCCTGAGCAGCTGTTCTGTAAGTTTCTCTGCATTGTCCACGTAGTTCTTCAAAACTTTGGTCAGTTTCCTGCAAATACAATTGGCACGCGGTGATTACAGAGTGGCACATCGTTCAGTTTTAAACATCCTCGTCCTACTTCTGCATAGAAAAACTCACGTGTATGCCAGTGTAGCACTAAAATGCTTGCGAATGTAGGTCTCAAGAACAGGGTTAAAGTGCTGGAACTTTCTGTCAGCTATGAGTCCAATAATGAACACCTGTCAGAGAAAAAAGACACACTCATTAAAATGCAAAGCATGAGCTCCATAATGAAGAGCACCAAATACTACCCCATCTTACTCCATATGCTGGAATAGATTGGGAAATTACACAAGATTGCATTTGAACAGAAACCTATTTTCACTCAATTCTCTGGCCTGCAGATAATCTTGGGACACCTGATAACACAATTTCTCTAAAAGAGAAAACAGCTAGTTCGAGATGCACCCCTGATGTTTGGCGATGGCATGCTAGATAGGATTCAGCACGACACTTTTTCATACATTAAATCCACAATTTGCAGGCAGTGAGCTGACAAACTTCTTTAACCACTCCATCTCCACTTTGCCCCTTAGAGGTTGGAGTGTGTATTTCATGCTGCAAAATGACTTACTGTGGTGCTAAACAAACATTAAGTTATAAATAAATTAACACCTTACAATTACAGTTATTGTGTTTCACATCATACATCCTGTTTTCTCTGCCAAAAGGCTCTCCTCTCTTTTTTTTTTGTTCTTGAGCACAGGTTTGATTGGAAACTCGTGGGGTGTTCAGAAGTGCAATACATTACGTGGAATTGATTGTTGATTTATGTTCTTTTTAGGAGGCAAACAAATTGTTTTTCTCTTCTCGTTTATAGCAACAGCTAACGGTGGAAAACAGGCAGCTGCGTTTAACACAGTACTGCTCTGAAATTCAAATGCATAACGAGTCGCGCATTTTATCTACCAGGACGTATCTAAGCACATGAGATGCATCAAAACATTTAATATTTGCATCAGATCTGCTGATGTGTTCAAATGTTGATGTCGACTGACAGAAGTCGGTCATGAATTATGTTTTGTTCTGCTGTCTCTCTCTCTTACCAAGGCATCAAACACCAATGTATCAAACGTGTCACTGTCAGAGTTTTCCATCATGATGTTGAAGAGAGCATCCAGGGTGTCTTGCAGAAACTAGAATGACAGATGTGAAGCTTGTTATGGCAGGTGAACAATAGCATATGGAATTAAAAACATGTCACTAGAGATTGAAAGAAAAAACAAAACAAAACAACGAAACCTTATGACAATGAAACCAACTGTGATTTTTGGCGAGAATTATAACTTTACTATAGCAGGGTGAAAAAAATAGCCATAAACATCATTTGGTAAGCAAATACAGCAGAATGCTACTCTCTACAACTTAATAAGTCACTGTAGACTCTTACACAGTCTTAATAGCCACAGCATTACCAACAGGCTGAGTAAATACTATTGATTATTTGAAATTAAGGTAAAACTGTTCACTGAAGGCTCAAGAAGTATCATAAAGTGCCTAATGTGGTGGCGCTGCCCTCAGATCTCCCAGATCCAAATACAATCAAGCATCCAAACAATGCATCTGATCCACTAAAGAAGACCTTTTGTCCATGTCTTGATGGGTTACAGCTATTCTGGCAGCACACGCTGTGCCTATATAATATTTGGTACGAGGTTTGATTGTTTTATTGTGGCTGATTAGTGTGTGATTTGTACGGTTTAACCAAACAACAAGTGAAGCCCATTAAGCTGCCGCATTCTATAAGCCAGAACGATTCCATAAATCAGACACTCGTAATTTTCCCTGTCAGCAGTACCTCCTGAAACTTAGTCATTCAATAAATTGCTTTGCAGTTACATAAAGCTATGGTTGCAGCTTAACTGAATCATGTAATTTGAGTACTGATATTGACCCAGCATTTGAGGTGAAATGATTTACTAACCAACAGGATGATGACAGGCCTGTCAATAAAAGTTAGGTTTATATTTGGGTTTTTCTTTGGGATGATCTACAGAACAACATTTGAGGAATAAAAAAAACATTGCTGGTCGAAGGTTTCCACCAGGAAAATAGCCGTTTAGCTGTGAGATAGACCTCATTAACTGGCAGTAAAAGCAATTCTGAGATCAGTGACAGGAAACTGTAGATTAGTAGCGCTAAGCATCGCTGATTTAGGATTCACACCATTTATGACACCAGCTGTCAAGATACGTTTCATTACTAATGATAATTTGTACCAATTAAATATATATATGTCCAAAAATACAAAGGAATGAGTTATATTTTTAGGGGCTTTCAATAAACAAAACAACTCATTCATAATTATTCTTACAGTCAAGCCCTGAAAAGCACCAGAACGTTAAAACCGTCGACAGCATCTCACCTTCACAACTTCTCCACCTTCAACCTTCATCAGCTGACGGAGGTTCTGCTGCAGAAGGCTGGTGTTGGAGCGCCACTTCAGGAGGCCAAGGAGGTCAACTGGAGGAAGAAAACACACAGTTCAAAAACATATATGTACATATTTGCGCTGGGAAATTGTTTATACCAGGTGCAAAAAGGGACACATTAATTTAGTGTATTACTACTCGATTGCTTGCCAAGGTCCCCTGACCAACACCAATAACTACCATCCACTTACTTAGAAAAACTGTCAACCTCTTGGTTGTTTTTGTTGTCATTAGCTTAATGCACCCTGTTTTGAAAACAATGTATCTATTCAGCAGATATAAAGGCTCTGAGAGGCCTACAGTATTCCTGACTATACGGTCACTCCAAATAGGATGAAAAAGAAAAGAAAAAAGGACAATATGTCGATGGAAAAATGCCAGGCTGGAGCTTTCAAAACAGCAATCGCAAACCAATGAGAAACCTCATGGTAGTCACGTCCACTCGCCTTCTTGGAGCCCTCCACCCCTCCAGGTTCCTCTACCCTTTAGCCACACCTGACTAGCTATTGTGGTTGATTCAAGCATGTTGACACAATGATGGATGTCTATCATCTGTAAAGCAGACAACCCATCAAGGTTCATTCAAAAGATCTTGTCTAAGCTACCAGGAATCATCCTCCCTGAGAAGATAAAGGTTTGAAAATGGGGGTTGTGTCTGTACCTCAGAGACAGAAAGTGTAGCGCAATGAGGATAAATCATCAGGCATGTTGGTCTCATGGGGGCAGAGCTGTTGGGGGCTAAATTGTCTGTGGCACACGAGACAGTAAGGCATCAAGTAAGGAAAATCTGCTTCGCTCCGGAGAAAATCCAAGTGCCTTCAACAAGTATCAGTTTAAGCACAACAAAGCTTCACATTAAATTTAAAGACAAATTCCCTACTTTCATTGTTCACAAGGTTTCTTGCCAGTCAAAGTAAAAATGGCACATTATTAACTTTCACTGGACCCAGTTCTTGTTAGATCTGCAGTTCTCCTCCAGCCTCCATTCAGAGAAGCGCACTGCAAAATACCCAGGGAAGAGCCAGCAAGCGCTTCACGCGAGCTTCCAGTGCTCAGAGACCGCGTGCATAAATCCAGCTCCATTAAATAAAGTGTTTCATCTCAGCTATGGGGATCAGCGATGAGGTGTCATGTGTATAAAGAAAGCAGCCTGTGGCGTAGGGGCATTCGCTCTTTTTTGTTTTTTTTGCATAAGTCTTGGGGATAAATCACTGGAGATCAACTAGTTAAACCAAGTCAACAATAAATATATTATTTCAATTTATGGATGAACTTTTTTCTCGAGTTTTTGAGCGGGTGACGTCCTGTGACAACACGTCGCCTCCTGTTTAATCAAATCAGTGTGCAGTGACAAGGCCACCTGATCCTAAAGCACCTAATGGTGCCCTGCCAACTAACGCCACAAAGAGTCAGGTAAATACCAACTGTCGAGCTGCTTTACAGGAATGAATCTACTCACCAAAGGCCCTTTCTGTTGCAACTCCTTTCCTTTAATTTAACAGCCACTGAGCATGTCCATTTTCTAAATGAACAGTTGAATTAGCTTTTCATTAAAACTTGCCACAACAGCCTCACTAGGCCGGACCTAGTGACATTTACGTATTATTCTCAATCCAAACACCATTCTGCACTCTATACAGTCACATTAATGGATAGACGCATGCAGGTAAGGGTGGGACACATTTGTCAAATGATATACTTTTCACAAAAACCCTAAGGACTGTGATTTTAAAAAAAAAATAATTAAAACTGCCCGACAGAACTTGCTACACACGCTGCAGCTGATGATGTGCTTCTTGGCCAGTATGCACGTCACTGCTGCAGCTTTATCACTGCGTGCTATCAAATGTTCTCTATTGTGTTCTCAGCACATGGTCACCTTGAGAATAAAGTGGACTTAACTTTTAAAATTTCAAACGACACATTTGCAGACCACTCCACTTCTGCCTAAAAGCCCGTCGCTGTACACGTTAATATTCATCACAGCTGTGCGAACTGCAGTGACTGTGCTCCTCTTGAGCCTTGCTCTCTTTTTGTTCCCATTCACATAAGTCCAAAGAGAAGCCAGAAAAACCAGATTTTATGATGACATAATTTTCTTCAACTTCTCAGCTGAAGAAAAAGGTTTTTCTTGAGCGACAACAACAAGACTTGTTACAGTGAGTACGTTATCACTCTACCTCTTCAGGATGATTAAACATGGAGAAAAAGTGATATTTTCATCTCATGTCAGACTGTTGGGTTGTCATGGCAACATGACCTGATTGAGGAAAAAAAAGAGGAGAAAAAAAAACGAACCTAATGCATTTTACCTGATTTTATGATCTTCCGTGAACAGTTAACACTGTTCACTTACCTTGAAGAACATTTACATAAAAATAGTTTGTGTCAAAATGATGAAGTCATTAATGTTTTAATATTTCAGGACACAAGTCGCATATATTGAGGGGAGATGGACATTTTCATATGTACAGCATACTACACATCCGTGCAGATGAGGCAACAGTTTGAAAGACTAATTTTACTCCCTGTCTATTTCAATTATTCTAAAAGTAGCTGAGACTGCTCATTCGCTAACCTCAGCGCCCCATAGGCAGTGTAGGACGGCACTCAGTCAACTGTATTTAACTAACAACTTATACCAAACACTAAACAAGCTTCAGTGGGAGCATTGTTGCAACATGAACACCCTCTCTTCCACCTAATGTTAAGAACCACTTTCACAACCATTTTTTTTTCTCCCTTGTGCAAAGGATCTAACTAAATCCCACTCTAAGGTCCACAGTGGCCTCATTACCGGGGCTTTATGAACCTTTGTTGTGCAACAAATCATTGCAACATACAAAAGACCGACAATGAATATTTTTTCTTCTTCTTACGTTAATGTCTTCATTATAGAGCAGATATTTACCCGCAAGGTCCCAAAAGGCCCCCCACATTAGTAGACATGTCGGTAGTGAAAAGATTACTTAAAATGGAGAAGAATGGAGGGATAAAAGTAATCCTGTTTCCTGAAAATATCCATGAATCAGTGTGCTTCAGTGTGCGCTATCCTCACACACAACACATTGGCATTACTAAACCAACACCAAAGTGCTTGCTGATAATTTCCTCAGCAACGGTTACCGTAAATAAAACGCACTGATCAAGTTAGCCCTTTGTTGCTATTCTATTCTGTTACTTTTTTAGTACCAAAAGAACTGTGAGGAAAGAGAAAGATTTCATTTAGGCTGAGAATAAAAATGGAGTCAAGCAAACAAAAAAAAACAAAAACAAGCTGCTCACAAGATACATCAACTGAAAAAAAAAAAGAGCAAAGCAGACATTTAGCACAGTTCTGTTTGAAGTAAGTGTGAAATCAGGGCCACTGAAACACAGTAAACCACAATGTTGTGAACACACCCTGGAAATGCCAGCACATCCCAGAGGGTTTATTACTGATGCCTGTAGGGGCTTATATTAAAAAAAATAAAATAAAATCAAAAGGCTGGTGATAACACAATACACAAAAATCCTTAATCCACGAGCCAAAGGGCAGACATGGGGATTTCCTTAGCTGAGTAAGTGTATAACTGCTCAGAATCATGGGAAATATCAGGCGAAAAAAGAAAATACTGCCAACGTGACGGCAGTAAACAGAGCAGAGCCGTAGCTTACTCAGCTGAGATGGAATGAATTCATGTAACTGGCACTGAAGGACAATGAGAAAGTTCAGGAAACTGAAGTAGGTTAGAAGGAGAAAGGGATAGAAAAAATAAAGTTGTGTCCACATGGAAACATATGAACACCAGGTAGATGAAGACGGTCCAAGTTTTCTACTTTACAGTTATTCAGCACAGGTGATTTGAATGGACTGTCAAAATCAGAAGAACTGGATTGTAGATGAAGGGATTAAAAATGACCTGCTTCACACAAAAGCTAAGACGCTGTTGTCTTCACGTGTCTCTCAGATGCTTAGACCCATTTACCTACCAACCTACTTAACTGGGATGAGTCGTTTTAAAAAACAAAAGTGTAAAAGGAACAAAATTTCACACTGGTATGAACAGCTATATCAATGCAAGAAAATATGAAGAGAAATTCAGTATATTTCTTAATATAATCTACAAAAGGTCAGTTCTGGCAGCTCTATGCTGAAAAGTATGTCCAAGCTGGAAGAAAAATACCCAAAACGGATGTATAAATCACCTGACTCTGGCATGCAATAAACACAGAGATTTCAGAGGTTTGTGCATCTGTTCATCTTTTCAGAGCAATAGAAACCTCCAGTTGCCCACAATGCCCTTTAGATGTCTGCCAGAGAGTTTCAGGAAGGGGGTGTTTGGGAGGAGATGAAAGGAAAAAATGTTGAAATCATTAAGCTATTACCGTTCTGCGTAAGCTTGGTGGAGCAGACCAGGGTGGAGATCTGGAAGGAATCCTTGCTGATGGTGCAGGTCCCCAGGTTCTGGGTGCTTTTCCCTGTGGTAGAGTAGCCCTTCTCCTCCAGCTCCAGCTTGGTTGAAGGCAGGTTCAGGTAAAGAGACGAGTCCTCCAGCTTCTTCGCTTCTGCCTGGTTTCCCAGGATAAGAGTTTATCAGCATAAATCCAAACCTAAGAAACTACGTTTTTTCTGTGTGTGTGTTCTTGTTCCAGCACTTTTATATTAAAGTAATAAAACTTTTAATCAGCAACCATAAATAGAAACAGCAGCACAAAACAGAAGAACAGAGGAAAAAATAAATAAAACACAGAAGAAAAAAGAAAGCAAAGGGAAAGGAAAATCTAATACTGTAAACTTCCTACTTTAGATTTTTAATTGACATAAATGGGCACCAATTTACAAAGGTATAATTATGCATGGGTTTTTAATTGGAATGCAATGCAATTTCATTGTGGGAGTTGATACAAACCAACTCTACAATTTTCCATAAATGGCACGTTACTAATAAGATAAGGCCAGATTTTCTCCTACAGCCAGTGCATGGTCAGGTCATCAGGAGCGTGGCCGGCAGGAACAGAGAAACCAACACACAACAGATTTACCTCTAAGTATGTTAAAGGGTATTCTCTATATTTACCTTGTACACGATGAGGTCATGCTCCCCATCCCTCAGAGTGGTCCCATCATACCTCATCAGTTTAACAAAAGACAAAGCAAATATCTTCTCTGATTTATCTTTAGCTGTGGGAGAACAAAAACAAAAAAGTCACATCAGTAAAAGGGACATTTATACATTTTTTTTTGTGTAAAATTGCAAGCTGGCGGAACAAATCTCATCCAAGCACATATATTATTTAAATGAAGGGGGCATATTTTCAGGAAAACTTCAGAAAAGAAAATTGCATTGCAGACAACAAGCTTTTTAGAAGTCATCAACAAAAATCTAGCAGGCTGATGAAATAGATCATCTCAGCACCATAAGTCTCGAGTCAGCTCCTGAGTGGACAAAAAAAAAGAAAAAAAAAGGTGCTGTTTCCAATTTCTTAAATCTTTATTAATGCTATGACATGAATTGTGTTTTATTCTCTCTCTACTGCAATAAAAAAAAGACAATATAATCATTTGACAAAAAGTCTCCCTTTAAACTTTTAAGGTTTTTATGTATCAGGTTACAATAAAACATTATTTGTTCCAAACAAGTTCTTCAAATCAGGTACATACAACTTCAGCCCAACAACAATTATACTGCAATACAATATACGTATAATGTTAAAGTCGTAGCCACCTCTCATCTTGTTTTTTCAGACATTTAATAACATTTAGTTCATAAGAAAAATAGGAGAACCAGGTTGCAGAGTCATCTTGTTGTAAACATTGTTATCGTATGTACATGTTGTCTAAACATGAACAGATGTGGGTTTTCTATGGTTAAAGAACAGTCAATAACTGAACAACCAATTTATCATACTCTCAGATGTCAATGTATTTTCTGTTTTTATCTTAATAAAGAGTCTGAAAATCCAATATGGTTAGTCATTAAAACTTGCCTTAGGAGTGCCTAAGATGTTTGCCCAGCGTAAATCTTTACAATTGAAAAAGGGTGTATTTCAAATAACGGGATTTGTGAAAGAAACCTTCTGTGTAAACACAGAAATTGAATCCAAGCTAAAATATCCAGCTTTGGAAAGTAATGACCAAGTACAACAAACATATTATATACCATATGCTTGTTGCATTCTGCTTTAACAACATAATATAGATCATTTGTTTCGTGAGGGCTTAGATCGAAACACCTTGTGTTTACTTCCTGTCAGCATGTAAATAAACAGTAGCCACTGACCACAGAGCTGCATCTGTGAACAGAATGTATAATCACAGCAGACTAGAGACAAGGTGCATTCTGTTTGCACAAACCTGAGAATGCTGAGGGGAAGAAATTTATAATATTGTCCAATGACCAAGTATTTGGAAAAGGCCATATATCATCATCGTTGATCAACAAGCTTAATTTGTGTACAGAGAAATGTGATTCAGCAAAGTACATCTCAGATTCTGCTGCATAAATCCCCTCATTGGTTTGCTGCCTCCAACATCGACTAAGAATAATTGCTGGGCTGTGAGAAATCAGCGGAGGGAAAACACTGAACGCGTGCCACCCAGAGTTACCAGATATATTAGTGACTTCCTAAGGAGAGCAGAGAGCTCAAACCTCTTAATCTGAAGGAAAAGGTCAATTTCAGGAAAGAGCCTCTTCCTGATGACGGATGAAAAAGAAAGATAGCAGGAATGCTTTATAGCCACAGCAGCATTTTAATAGTAGCCATCTGTCTGATGAGGCCTGACAATGGTAGTCTGAGGCCATGTGTTAAAGCCGGCCCATTACTGAACTAGGGGGCTGAGATACTGAGAACATGAGCTCGACTAGTGGCCTTGATGAGCAGCTGTGTCACTTTGTGTTTCTACAAAAAGTTCAGCACTTGCTAGGAGCAGAGCAGCGTAAGCTTGATGGACGCAGCAAAACAGCAGCGCAGGGAGCTGCTTTTTGCTAGAGAGGCAAAGAGCGACACCAATTCCATGTAAACATCATATTCTAAGCAGTCTTGGGTAATATTGCTTTTAATTAAACATTTATCTAAGATTACTGCCATTAGAAAGTAGTTATATTACCAAGTTATCTACCGATAAAAGTGGCCCAGCCCTGGTTACCTTTGCATCACTCAGGCACTTCAGTTACAAAGTCAAAGTACGTCCACTTTTGACGTAGTGACGTTACCACAATGCATTGTCTGCTCGATGATCAATGACCTAAAACTCTGCAGGGTAACAACAGGAAGATCAGAATGCATCCCTTTAACAACAATTTTAGTGATGGTCATGTTCTCAGGTAAACACCACATCATGCATGTATGGCTGAATGCATACAACCGAACAAATTATAGATATTTTATTAATGACCTTAGGAAGAGATGGCAACTCTACAGATGATATTGATAGTAACTCTTCCACCACATAATATGCATTGATTTCCACTTGAGTGGCAGCTTCAGTAGAGCTGAAAGTGATCTGCTGTTTTAGCACTGACACCATCACTAGTGTTGTGGAGCTGTGCTTAGCCTGCAGGGGCTTCTTCACATCTGACAGACACGTATCAACAAGACACAATATCACAATACTTTGCTGGGAGGCTGCTGTTGTCCTCTTCACTCACTATTTCAAAAATAATTTGAGAAATACACAGACACACTAACATCTCTCTGTCTAGCTGAGGGAGCTGCTCACCTGCATGGAGGTGCAGGACTGAGCTTCTGCAGAGATATCTCCTGCCCCCCTTATTTTACTTTTTACTCTCCTTTGACTTTCACCTTTAAATCGCCACCATAATGAGGTGGAGGGGTTTGTGCACCCAAATGATCCCAAGACCTATGTTGTCCAGGTCATTTGCCACTGGTAGGGTCTCCCAAGCCAAACTAGTCCTGGGTGATGGGCCAGACCGGGTGTGACTCAACTGACTTGTGTGGAGAGAAGAAAAAAAAAAAAAAAAAAAGAGCTTGATGTCCTGCGCCCGGACAAGCGTTACCATGGCCTCACCCTGAAACCAAGGCTGAGGGAGGGGCTCGTCTTCTAGCGCCTGGTGACCCGAGTTTCATCCATGGGGTCCGGGCAGGCTCAGCCAAAAGCGACATAGGTTCGCCTTTCCTGTGGGCCCACCACCAGGGCACATGGTTCGTATGTGTTGTGGTGAAGAGAGAGCTGAGCCAGTATGCAAGGCTCTGTGTTCACTGGTCAACGGGTGTTCATCGATTTTATTGCTGAATTTTCATGTTTTTTTATCCCACTTTGTGTCTATGTACGATCGTTTATTGCTGCCGGGCAATTTTAATATTCATGTTTGCTGTCCGGATAAACCTATGGTTAAGGAGTTTTATGATGTATTACATGCGCTTGGTTTCACTCAACTTATAAACCAAGCCACTCATTTACTGGGCCATACTCTGGACTTGGTGCTCTGTTATGGTTTCTCTGATGAGAATATTTCAGTTGATGATGCATCGTTCTCTGACCACAAGCCCATCTTTTTTAACATCACCATTCCAAATCCTAAGCAGACAGCCAAACCCCTGGACTGTACTCCCACCACATACATTCATGTTTGCTGACTGTTTTTTTAGCTAAGGATGTTGCTTCAGCTATATCTGCAGCTGTAGCTGCCTCATACAGCCCTGATGATTTAATTGGGTTATTCAACTCATCCCGTTTAGAAATTCTTGATGTAGTGGCTCCTCTCAACTACAAGCGTCCCAATTTTAAATCTAAGATGAGGTTGGATGAGGGCACCCGCTCACTCAGGCGGGTTTGCTGCAGAGCCGAAAGGAAATGGAAGAAAGACCACCTTACTGTCTCCTTTGAAATTTTTAAATCTGCCCTGTCATCCTTCCAGTCATCTGCCAAAGTAGCCAGAGCCAAATATTTCTCAGATGTTATTAGCCGGCATTCCAATAGACCCAAAATTCTGTTTAACACTATAAATTCCATCATAAACCCACCACTTTCACAGGGCCCCATTACAAATCCTGACGTCTGTGAGAAACAATTGAAAACATCAGAGCTCTGTTTCCTCCCCCTGTTCTAACTCCTCCCTACACACCCTCATACCCTCCAGCTACTTTTTGCCACTTTGATCCTAAGTCCTTAGCTGACCTTAAGGACATTTTACTGCACATGAAGACCACTTCTTCTCTGAGTGATAATGTTCCATCTCTCATTTTTAAGGAATCTTTTGATGTTGTAGGCCCATCTCTGTAACTCATTGTCAACTCCTGTCTGTCACCAGGTTCTGTCCCAGCTTGTCTTAAGCATGCAGTTGTCCAGCCCTTGCTTAAGAAGCACAACCTGGACCCCAATTGTTTAAACAACTATAGGCCTATTTCTGAGCTCCCTTTTATTTCCAAGGTACTAGAAAAAGTAGTGCTGTCCCAGCTGTCCCCCTTCTTGTCTCAACATGCCATCTTAGAGCCCTTTCAATCAGGTTTCAGAGCTTTCCACAGCACTGTAACTGCATTGCTGAAAGTAACGAGTGACTTACTTCTCACTCTTGACTCAGGTGTAAATGCAATATGGGTTCTTCTGGACCTCAGTGCAGCGTTTGACACAGTGGACCACAAAATTCTCCTCAACTGCCTTGAGGAGTGGGTGGGCATCAAGGAAACAGCATTGCTTTGGTTCACATCCTATTTACAAGATAGAACCTTCTCTGTCCCCACTGGTCATTCTTCCTCGTCCTCAGCCCCGGTTTCCTACGGTGTCCCCCAAGGCTCTATCTTGGGTCCAGTGCTCTTCTGCCTGTACATGCTTCCCCTTGGGGACATTATTTGTCAATATGATGTCTCCTTTCATTTCTATGCAGATGACACACAGCTCTATCTCCCAATAAAATCTCAGGACTCCACCCAGTCTTTATTAGACTGCTTAGATGCCATCAAGTGTTGGATGGCCAATAATGTTCTCCAGCTTAACAACGAGAAGACTGAGGTTATCATTTTTGGTCCCCCAAACTCATTATCTTCAGTTGCTGGAAATCTATCTCACCTCTCCCCTTTCACAAAACCACATGCCAAAAGCCTTAGGATCATCCTCGACTCTGAGCTGTGTTTTAAGAAACATATAAACTCTGTTATTAATAGCAGCTATCATCAGTTGAGAGTGATCTCTCATCTCAAGCCCTCTCTTTCCTTTCAGGACTTGGAGACAGTCATCCATGCCTTCATAACATCTCAGCTGGATTACTGTAATGCCCTCTACTTTGGCCTGCCCCAGTCCCAGCTAGCAGCCTACAGTTGGTGCAGAATGCTGCTGCTAGGCTTTTAACAGGCACTAAGAGGCTTGAACACATCATTCCTGTCCTCTCCTCCTTGTACTGGCTCCCCATCTATTTTAGAGTTCAATTTAAAATACTACTTTTGGTTTTTAAGGCACTCCATGGTCAGGCTCCTACTTATATATCAGACATGCTGCAAAATCACTCAGCTCCCAGGTCCCTCAGATCTATGGACCAAGGCCTCTTCCGTGTCCCCCGGTCCCGCCTCAAAGACAAAGGTGACAGGGCCTTTGCGGTGGCAGCTCCACGGCTCTGGAATGGTCTGGCCCCGGAAATTAGCGCCCTCTATCTCCACTTTTAAATCCCGGTTGAAAACACACTTTTACTCATTGGCCTCTGCCTCTTAACACTTTTATATATTATCATTGTTTTATGTGTTGTTCTTATCATTTATTAATTGCTCGTTTTTCTGTCTTTTATTTACCACTCACTGTACAGCTGTTTTAAATGTGCTTTATGAATTAAAATGACTTACTTACCCTCACCTATGGTCATGAATTGTGGGTGGTGACTGAAAGAATGAGACTGTGGACCGCTGCTTAGTCGAGTGGTTAGCTTCAATGCAGCAGGTTCAAGTTCAACTCCCGGCTCATCTGCCATTTACCGTGGCAGCAGCCTAAGCAACCTCTCTCTGGTTTTCTCTCTCTCTCCACTTAAAAGGTCTTAGCAATTTTTAAAAAAATAAATAATAATAATAATGATGAGATTGTGGATACAAGCAGTTGAGACGAGTTTCCTCCATAGGATGCCTGGACACTCTCTTAGAGAATAGTGATAGTGTGAGAATCTCAGCCATCCAAGAGAGACTCACGAGTAGTGTTCCTGCTCCTTTACATCAAGAGGAGCCAGCTGAGGTGGTTAGGGCGTCTAGTTAAGATGACTTCTGGATCCCTCTTAGGAGAGGTGTTTCAGGCATATCCAACCGGGAGAAGACTACGAGTCAGACCCAGGACACTCTGGAGAGACTATATCTCTCAGCTGGCCTGGAAGAGCTGGAGGAGGTGGCTGGGGAGAGGGAGGTCTGGGCCTCTCTGCTTAGGCTGCTGCACCCATGACCTGAACGCGGATAAGTAAGCTGGCGGTTGAGTGGGTGGATGGACGATCATAATAATGTTAACAGCAATGAACTCCAGTGCCAACCCATTACATTATTAATCCCTACAGGGGGAAAAAAAAACAAAAAACAACAACCTCAAATTGCCAAACAACTGCAAAAAAAAAAAAAAAAAAAAAAAAAAAAAAACCAATCTTCCTCACTTCGTCCTTCAAGGTCTCATCTTAAGGAGAGAACACAAAAAGAAAACCACCTAAA
>JBAMYA010000011.1:7180199-7204270 GCA_037176975.1 Arrhamphus sclerolepis | reverse complement strand
CCCCTGTGGAGGCTCGAACCAGGAACCTTCTTGCTGTGAGGCAACAGTGCTGACCACCAAGCCACCGTGCTGCCCCTGCAGCATACAGGAAGTGTTCAAGAGTAATGGAAGTATCAAAAAAAATCAATCCAAAAAGAAAAGAAAAAAAAAGGAAAAACACAATCTTGCCCATGTCAATTATGTCAGTTGATTATTCAAGAAATGACAGATTCCAGGTTCATGTGTGCAACAATTTTCTGTTGATGTGAAGAGCATTTTATTATTTCAAAGGCAGATAAGATCATTAAAAAATGCAATTAGCTATTATTGATAGTAATTATATGAGGCTTTTGCAGCTGGCAAACTAAAAAAACAGATTTTGTGCCATTTACACAGCATGTTATATAATTCAGTGCCCCCCATATTGTAGAAACACTCACAGACACGGATATTTGAGGTATGCAGTCTACCAAACAAAAATACCCCCCAAAAAAATCCAGCTATTGTTCCTTTTAACAGGAACCTCTGTGGCATGGCAGTCTATGCTGCTGCTTGATACAGGGGCAGACTAATACCTCTGATTAATGTGACAACGGGTGACATAAAGTATTTATCACAGTGCAACACATCTGTTTGGACTGGATACCTTCCATTATGTTTGATGTACACAGATTAGCAGCCAATTGTGCAGCTCGCCATTAGAAAAACTGATTATTCGAAAGGTGACATTTATACTCACAATCCTGTGATGAGCGGTGACGGAAGGTGAAACGCAAATGGCTCCGGTTCACGTCTTCAATAGGAATAGCAACCTGAGATAAGAGACAGAACGGGCCGCATGGTATTCATAATCGTGAAACACAGTCTCATCAAGCACATTTGTAGGAACGGATGCGTGCGTAGCTGTGCGACTTGCAAAACTGCAAAGTTTTGAGTATAAGAATAAAAGTATCTGTCCCAGACTCGTACCACCACATCAGTCATTTCTTTTGCTGCATGCTGCAGAGATTGAAGGAAAATTTCCAGACTTCTCTCATTCATGGATTGATTCACTCTTGTATTTACTTGCAAATTCTGAATAGGCTGTAAAATCTTTGCAATCAGACCCCTATTGAACTATCGTCATTACTGGCAACAATGCAAAGTAATAAGACAGGGCACTCGTATGTGTTAAAATAAAAAGCTTCTCTTTGCAACTGAAGATCAGTCGAGGTTGAAAGACATGAAAATCTTCTTTTAGTGGGTCAATATGGAGCAGAAAGCAAAAAAAGAAACAAAAACCAACAAATTACTGTCAATAAAAGCCAGTTCTGTGATGATTAATTAATTTGAATGAACTCTACAGATGCATCAGAGTTGGAAAATAATGAATGCCGATGAATACTGAACATCAAAGAAGATGTAGTGAAGAAGTGAACGGAGAAACACACCTTTATCGTTTCAAACCACCGCGGCTGCTTCACTTGGTAGTAGATGACAGACTTGTACTCATTAATGCCTTCGTCTCCAGCCCCAGGGAAAATCACGTTCTACACACAAAGAAAGAAAACACATCGAATAATCAAATGTGGTGAGACTGCGCCAACTTTAAGTTCATTTATTGCAGCAAAGTTTTGCTGGTTGATCTCTTATCATTCAGTCAGAAGATTAGCACACTCACCAAATATGGAAAATTGACTAGCACTTATTTCATAAAGTATATTCCCTCAGGTAGTAAACTTTAATCTAGCAAAATAGCATTTAAGGGTCTGGATGCACTTCATGCATGAGCACTTTGTGCGCTGGCTGCCAATCTCACGATGGCACTGTGGAAAAAATAAATTAGAAATTAATTATTTAAAAAGGAGCTGCAGGGGCTCCCAAGCAGCAAGAAGAAAAAGGGAGTCCAAACACAGGAAATGCAGACCAGCTGGTATTGACGGACCATCCAACCTTATACACTGGTCTTCCTACTGGGCCGCCCTGTGTCTCTACAACAGGTCAGGGTTTTTACCATAAATACTACGTGCCCCACTAGGGGAGCTGGCAAGACAGATGAAGTGACATTGGATGGCACACATTCCATGTTTTTGAGCAATCCCTGCTCAGCCAGCCTACCTCTTTCCTCTCATTACTCCAGCTGACTCTCTGGCCTGCTAGTGTACCCCTGCTGAAATACTCCTACACTAATGGCTTCTGACAACCAGCAATTATGAAGAATAACAGGCCCCGTCTCCCCCAGCTGTGCTATGCAGATATGGGGGGCAGGTGCTAAATCTAGCGATCCTAGCCCTTTGCTAAGTGGCCAGGATTCCCAACAGTTCTACATTTTGGAGAGGAGGTCTAGCTGTGGGTTAGTAGGAGTTTCTGGAGGTGTGCTAAGATGTTAGTTTGAGAAAATCCCACTGTCTGGCCTCTCAAATCATAAATCCTTTTTGAAAGAGAGAAAAACTTGTCAGCATGCAAAGGCAGGAAGATGGAAACAGAAAAGAGCAGGTACGAAAGAGTAAAGGAGAATAGAGCTGAAAAGTCACGTGATGGTTTAGATAGTAATACTGATGTCTACACAAGTAGCCAAGGATCTCCTGGCTCCCTCTGTGGCAGACCTCATGCTGCCCAGTAACTTTTATCAGCAGAGACCGTTAGGGCTTTCACACTGGCAGGGCTCCGGTTCCCAAACGTAATTTTGAACCGGTCAGCGCATTCAGAGCAAAAAAATAAGTTGAAAAGAACCTGAAAAGAACCAAGAAAAACTGGTTCGCACTTGTGAACCGTGACATCACCAGTGGGTGTGTATCACAACATGTGTAAAAAAAAAAAAAGTGGTCCGCGGAGGAAAACATATGTTTGGTGGCCAACTTGGCATCATCTGAGTTCCAAACAAAGCTGGAAACAAACACAAGGAAAAGCAGCTCTATGCTGAACTGGTGGAGGAGACGACCAAGACTGGTTCACCTGCACGCCTAATCAAATTATTGATAAACTCCAAAAACTCGAGGAAGAATAAAGAGACAGCAGAAAAGAGCTGGACGTGGGGATCCAGACCCGTCAAAAGAACTGTTGGACAGCGTGATGGTCAGAGACCGGCAAACCAGGCTTGTTTACTGTTGCCGTAGTAACGTGGAGTAACGTCCTCCCATTTTGGTTTCTCCCTCTAAACTGGTGTGAGCACGGTCTGGTTTGCCAGCAAGCACAGAGGTTCTCAGACTCCAGAAGGGAGCCGGAGCCAGAACCAGAACCGTGTCTGTCTGAAAGCCTTAAGAGTGAACCGAACATTAAAAAAATTAAAAAAAACACACTGGATAAGGAATAGAATGAGCAAACAACACAGATGCTTGTTTTTTAAGAGTAGATCTTCCTAACATCTACTATCCTAATATATAGTTAACAATAATTCTGAAAACGTGGTTCTGTGTGTTAAACTTTATTCTTTAATTTATCCTATCATTCCATTTCAGACTAGCTCTGGTCTTACTGTCTCTTACTTTGCATCTTCTTAAAATTTTCTATGACGCATTTTTCCCCCATTAAACCATTGATTTTTGGATGCCATAATGCTTCAAGTATTCCTGGTGATAATTCTGACATTTTCCAACAACTGATATGATAGATAACTGTGAAAACAACATTCATCACAAGGGGATCATCTGATTAACTTTTTAAATGCCATCTAATGGGTAAAAACAGGACTTTATTCTTTACTCTTTCATTTATATTTCTGCTGTATTTCCTAATGCAAGAGTATAATTTTTCTATACTGTCAGAATATTTTTTTATATTCAATTCAACATAGAGGCCTGTTTATGCTCTAATTTATGTTAATAAAAACATCTCAAAGTAGTTTGAGGCAATATTAAGGTTAGGAGAATTAAAATCAAGTTTCTCTCATCATAGATCCTGTTAACACAGACACACACTGAAGTCAGAGACAAGAAGCAACAACGCCTCTTATCTCAGAACCAGAAATTCCTTCAGCCTATTAAAGTTCAGGAAGGAAGAGGCAGGATTCAACCAATTAGCACCAATCCCTGGAAGGCTGAGCAGAAGACACACAGCCCATCTAAGAAAAAGTTGTGAGAAGGGAACTCCAGCACTGCAACAACAAGATGGGCATGATTCTGTGACAGCCTTGGCAGCAAATAAACACCACTGTTGTTATTTTTGACACCAAATGAGAGCAGAAAAATCTTTTACCAAATTCAGCTCTCTATAGATTACTTGTGTTTTGACATACTTTAAAGTTACGCATCTATTGGCTTTGAGATCACATCAGTATTAATGTGAGGAAGACAAAACAGTCCCCACATGCACATAAAGCGTGTCCATGGTTACTTGATAATAAATAGTATTTAGTATTTGCTGGTAGATGCCTACATGGACTTCTACTAATTCTGTTCCTGATGCTACATTATTATTATTATAACCTACAAAGAAAGACTGCACCCAAAGACTTGTGGGACAACATGTTTTGTTTATCTGCATATATATATAAAAAAACAACAAAAAAAAACAACGTTATTTTTCAGCTGCTGCCTATTCGGGGTCACCATAGCGTCAGCAGCCATGATGCGCATGACTGGTTTGGAACAACTTTTACACCAGATGCCCTTCCTGATGCAGCCAGGATACAAACTCAGAAGCTCCTGCATGGTGGGTGTGAGCACGACCACGAAGCAGAGTTTATCTGCATCTATGGGTTTTAAAAAAAAAAGTAAAAAATGCTGTTACTGCAAATAACACATTTAATGACAACTGCTATTTGGAATTTAAAAAAAAAAAAACTAAAGAGGAGCATTAATTTTGCAGTTTCTCAAATTTTGGCTCAATAGTCAGATAGTGACAAAAGTAACTAAGAGAAGCAAATTAGCACTATTTCCCATTTTAAGAAAAATTACCAGTGGTCCCTACTGTGACTGTGACTCATGGTGCTGGGCCAAATCTGTCATCTTGAACAACTTCAAAATTCACTCTCACTAATTACAGATTATTATGTACTTTAATTAAGTGCAACCTAAAATCACTGAATGTAAAATCACACAAGTATCAATAACAACCTTTTCCATCTCTAAAGGGCGGCTAAATTACGGCATTTTTCTTGTTTCTAGAACAAGAAGCAAAACCAATCATGAAAGAGGCTATTACACAACATACCCAGTAAGACTGGCCTGTTCATAAAAAGAAATGCAAAGCCAGCAACAACTGGTATCTTTTTTTCCAAGGACTTCCTCCTGCAGTCCACTAACATGCATGTTGGGCTAATAGGTGATTTTACATCGACTATAGGTTTGAGATTGAGTGTTAGATAGTTTCATTATATCTGTGTGGCCCAGTGATTGACTGGTGACCTGTCCAGGGCTTAACCTGCTTCCTGCCCAGTGATGGTGAAGATAAGCTCCAGTCCCCTTATTCCCAGTTTCTAAGAAATTGCAAAAAGGATATAAGCAGTTTTAGTCATTTATATCACATATATGAGCTACATAGCTCTGTTTTATTAATACTTCTGGTTCTGTGATTAAAAAAAGACTAAAAGGTTCTAACTCAAATTACCCACTATAATATCCAAATGTGATTTAGTTTTATTAAAGTTATTTCAGCTCATAACATTACTGACCAAGAAAACTACATCTGAAGCAAAGGCAGTAAAACAGTACAACTCTATAAAAACTTTTTCAAAATCATAAATAAATTAATACCTTTACCAAGTCTTTCAAGAACAAAGTGTTCTTTGTTTTGTTGTTTTGTTAAACCCCTTTCATTTTGAATTAGTAAAACTTTCTTCCACATATCCATCACAGGCTATATAAAGGATGCCAAACCCCAAGAGATCTAACTGGCAGCAGAGAAAAAGGTCATTGCGAAACATCTACATCAGAAACATTGTCCTCGTGCAGGCGTCTTTTAGACGTCTGTCAGGTTTCCGCCCGTTGAAGCTCATTAATTATGCCTAAAGTCTGAGGGAGCCATTCAGGTCTGTCTAACGTCCGTCTATCCTCGTAGAGCATCTCTCAGAGGGCAGAACATGATTACAAACAGAGCTGCGACGCTGTAGTCTGGGTGGTTTGAATCAGCTTTGGCATCAGCGGTTAATTAAAGATTAAGACTTTCTGTTGGGGACTGATGAGGCCCATCTCATTTACAAATGGTAAGAGGCATCTGGTAAACTTGTTCCAAAGACAGAGCAAGCTATTGAAAAAAATAATCTGAACAGGATTATGTTTATCTGTCTGAGATTAGCTGTTGCCAGCTAAACAGAATTAAGAGTTATGTTTTTCAAAGATATTGGTCAACTGTTTCAGAACCCCTGTTATTCTCGAGTTCTTCTCGCAAAAAAAAAGGCAACACTCATTGGATTCCATTGTCATTACACTGGTATCTTTCTCCATCAAACTCTTCTCCACAACGCTCTCCCACTGGCTAGCTTGCATCGCTTTGAATGCATCACCTTGTTCGTTACTGTGATTGGTTGAAATGACAGAAAACCACATGCAAAAGCAGTTTGAGAAGCAGCAGTTGGTCGTGGATGACGAGGCCCTCAGGCTCATTTTCAGACCCGACTATCCATCAGGTTAGGCCTCTTTATCAATATTGTTTAACATCAACCCCATGTACAACAAACATACTAATCCATAAGGGGGAGTATAGAAGGGCTGATGTATCTTTAGGTCAGCGAAAGAGATACTAATAAATTTTTGTGTAAATATTACCCTCACTTACTAAAAACTCTGTCCCAAATCTTCCCACTTGCTCACATCCAACTGCTCTGAAGCTCTCACATCCTCCATTAACTTATGGACGATGCAGAACAAGCAGTGAAGTCAGCAGGGAGTGTCAGTAATTAAACATGAGAAATAAAGGGGGTCACTGAGACTTGAGATGAAACAAAAGCTTCATTGGGACATTAGACATTGCTGGGTTGGGACAAGGTATAATTATTTATTTTTTTAATTACCATTTCTTTAGAGAAAGTCCATTTCCATTTCTCCAACAAGCAAATTGGCAGCCCCCCCCCCCCAAGGATTAATGTTCAATTATTTGCGTACTTGTGAATTTTAAAGAGACATTTAGTGCAGTTAATATTATGAATCTACAAACGTGAATTCCTGATTTCCTTATTAAGAGACACAACAGGTACTGTATGACCAAAATTTATGAACTGATAAACAATAACTGATCTCTGCAATGAGAACTGCAAAAAAAAAAAAAAAAAAAAGGAACATTTTAAGGAAGTCTGCTAAGAGACAGATAGCCGAGAAAAAAAATACTGATTTAATACATCTCATCGCTATTCCAGCCACACTGCCTGTCCCCATGCTTGAGTCTGAAATTTAATCTAACAATGAAGCAGATTCCCAAAGTGGTAAGGTAAATTTTAGGCTACTCAATCAAACACAAAGCACCAATATTGCAATCTGTCATCAGTGACAGGTGGCAAAAGCATTGAGTATGGTCTGTGTATCACACTGCTTTATAGGAGTCCTGTTCAGTTAAGCAGCTTGCTGAGCGGTGCGAGATAAAAGAAAGCTGGGCTGAATCACAGACTGTCTGAGAGACCGATTGGTTATAGTGCTTCTGTCCTGAATGCTGAGAAGGTGCCCAGCTCTGGAAGGAGGAAGGAGGGGGGGAAAGGAAAACGCTGAAAGAAAGGGGGGAAAAGGTAATAATCATACCTCTAGTCTCTTGCCGTCCTCGTCATAAACAGACATGGTCACCTCAACGTTTTTGGGTGTTGTCTTACTCCCCTTATCAAAATCCCCCTGAACCAGAGTCACATAGATGTCGTTTCGCACATCACCTTGAGAAGGACAAAAAAAAAAAAAAAAACACATAGTCAGAAACCGTCTCTTCTCCCAGACTTCACAGCGCAGAGATCTTTTCTTCAGTCTCATGCGTAAATATTTTTGACAGAAATATTTCATGGCTGGCTTTACTCTATTAAATAACTAAAATCAAAATGATAATCAAGTATAAAATGTCCTTTTAACATTTTTTTCAGTCATCCATATAAATTCTAGGTCACTCTGACAGTATCTAAAAGGACGGCTTAAGAATCAGAAAAGTGGAAGCTTTTTCAAAACTCAACCTGGCATAATTATCTCAGGAAAACCCATCTTGCGGGCCACAGCTGTTGATCGATCCACCAGGTGAGGGAAGTCTTTCCTTATCTGATGGATGTCTCCAGGAAGCAGCTTTAGGGTCACCCACAGGCCTGGTAATGCAATCACAACAAGCAATGACTAAGATGGCATAATGTTGCAAAAGACAGACGGACAGGAAAATAAATAAAGAAATAAAATAAAACAGGAAAAATTGTTGTTAAAGTGACATGTACTGGTTATGGGACAACAGGCCAAAAAACAAGCTGCCCAAAGGGATTTGATTAGAAAAACATAAAAACTGAGGTAACAAGGGAGCGGCATTTTTTCAATTCAATTCAAAAATATTTTATTGACCATCAAAGGGAAATGAATTGTTGCAGCAGTTATTTAAGTCTCTTCAACGATTCATTGTACGTGTTTACAGCTGTGTGGCAGGAAGGGGAGAGTGATCCAAGAGGACGTTCATAACTAAAGCAAGAAAAGTCACAATATCTCTACGCAAGGGGATTATGGTACTTATTTAAAAATGTATCTGTAAAATGAACGCAAAATGCAGAAATCAGCATATTACTGCGTTACAGCACTTGATCTGTGATTGTAAGACTAATCCTGGGTACTGGATTATAATCTATGCCAGTAGGATATCTGAAATTTACAGAACCCAAAAACACACCATCACTAGTTTACAGTTACTAATTAAAAAGGCAGATGATGGCATTTAATTTACTAAAAACTGCACAAATTTGAAAAAGTTGAAATGTGCAAAGTTATAAATGACACTAGTCCAATTTTATTGGTGAATAAATTGCATTATCTGTTATTTTATATGCTTAAGCTTAACTATAATGTAGAAGAATTAACAAGAATAAGACATCAGTAATTTATTGTAATACTTCACTCTTATTCCGCAAAGCAACATGCAGTCCACATTCCATCTGCAGGCTCTTGTTCTTTTTCTATAAGAATAAGTTAAATTTATGGCACAATTATTTAAAATGTGGAGGAGACATAAATAATAGCTCCATGAAAGCCTGAGAATGAACTAATAAAAAACTTCAGGGGTCTAAAGGGGACTTTGATGGATCATATTTCTTAACTTTTTTTTTCAAAACAATGCTCTCCTTTTTATTTTCCTCCTTTTTGGAAGAAAAACGCAGCGTCTCTTTATTCATTTTAATTGCAAAGTTGAATATTATATTCTCTCAGGGAAAACAGAGCAGGACTGTGTCACAGTTCTGAACATGACATCCCTAAACAAAGCATCCAATTAAAGCAACGTGTAGTGACTGGAGTAACTATCCATGTACATCTTTAAAATAGATAATTTTACAAGCTACTGGGGAAATTTAGAAAAATCAGAAAGCTGCCCGGAAACACTCCACTAAATTAGAAACGGCCGTCCCGCAAGCCCCGGCGCTTGAAGGTAATCTGAAAAAGAAAACATCCCTGCTGGGGGCCAAATGTCTCCCTGGGTGTCTTTTTAGCCATTTCTTGGCGATGGTAAAAACAGAAGAAGCCCGCTCCCACCCCTGCAGACCCCGTGTTATTATGAGTGACACATCCCCACTAGCCAAGCTGGAAGCCTTTTACATGCGACCATGACCTGAACAGCTGCCATCAGCGCTGCACTGTTCTTCTCAGTGTGGGCCGGAGCAGACCTGACATTTATTCAAGCACATCTTCATTGGCCATGACAATACCATGGAGGGTATAATGTTATACTCCTCCTCCCAGCAGCACAAATCCCTCAGATGGATAAGATTGTACTTCTAAGCACAGATGTCAAATTACTGATAAGAGTTGGTGCTTCCAGACGACCCAGCAGCTCATTTAACTGATGGATAACTGAGATACAGTAGTCATGGAAACAAGAGCCGCTACTTATGGGATGAACAGTAATTTACTCTGCGAGCACAAGGAACAAAATAGCATTTCTTAAATGGCAAAACGGATGGAACATGTTACAACTAACTAAACGTTCAACATACCCGACAGGTTTTATTACAGTTTGGAAGTTCCATTAATGATATTTAACAAATATTAAAGCAAGGATTAAAAAATAATAAGGAATTAATTAATAGAAGAAAATATGCTCCTTGGGCTTTTTTTTTCCTCTTTGGGTAGATTGTTTATAAAACAATTAATGTTGCCTCAACAGCTGACAAATTATCCCTCTCATTTATGAAATTAAAGATGATCACTAGATCACCAGCTCACAATTATGACATAATCCACATAATCACAATTACTGACTGACTGCAGTCGTCTTGAAATGAAAAGGAAAAAAAGATGAAAAAAAAATGAAATAAAAGTCTGGCATTTCCTCAGGTTTCAAAATCTGACCAAAAACCTTGAAGCACTTAACTTTCTGTAACTTCATAACTGCCTTGTAATGTTAACATTTTCAAAGTTTTGTGGTCGATTTAGAGATAAGTCATAATACCTAATAATGTTCCTTTTAAAGAGAAAATGCTTCCTCCAAGGCAACGTGAACTCAAATCTAATGATGAATGATGAGCAATTATTTTTAGTTTAGCTTTAATTTTTAGTTTTTTGCTGTTAGATCACCAACGTTTTAAACTGCGAACATGCTAAACCACTACAACTTGCATTTCTTTATCATAGTGAATGTGGACATATCTTTTTGATTTGAAAATAAATAATAAGAAACAGACAAACTGCTTCGGGTCACTTAGAGTTGAATACTGTAAACATATAAAATGACTGAGGTGGGCGTGACCACATCTGTTACAGACTCTGGATGTCAGTTTTGTTGAATTGCACAGCCCTCCCTTCCTCTGGTCAACCATTACAAAGACGTCTATCGTCAGTAAACTGAGACTTATAGATTCTGAGATGCAGTCCACATTTTTTTTTTCCCTCAATTTCTCTCATCATTACACAATCTGAAGTCAAGGTGAATGTATTAAGGAAATCCACTAGTGGGAAGACTGGCAACTGTCTCGGGAGGTTTTCCCACTTATGAGAGATCATTCTCGTTGCAGAACGCTGAGCTCTCGACTATTTGAAAATGGCTTTAGAAACCATCCCGGATTGAAGGGCAGCAGCAATTTCTCCTCTAAGATCAATAGTCGCGTCTTTCCTTCCACAACACCTGAACGCTCCAGACCAACAAACTGACGAAACATCTGCTTTCGCTAGAGGCGGTCAAAACTGCCGATAATCAAGTGCAAACGATTTGCAGCACCACAACGTGACTTGTCCTGTTGAATCCTTTGGAAGAAGAAAGCAGGTACTTTTCACACGCTGCTTCTTGCACGTTGGTAATATGTCGTGAGCAGCTGTTCCTCTGAATTTGTAGGTTCTTAATTTAAAGACCTGGAAAGGACCAGATTTTTTTTTTTGTTTTTATCTGTTTATTTTTAAGATGACCTTTTTTGTTTCCTTACTTGGCTCCTCGCTATGAACTTTGCACTGTACCTTGGCCCTTGTGATTGACCTCTTTGGCGGTGATAACTTTGTTGATGACTGTCTGGAGGAAGTCGTTCTCCCCTGCCACCCTGGGTGAAAAACGGGAGATGTTCAGCTGCTTGTGGCGAATGGCGTCATCCAACGCTAGCCTGCAGTACGCACACAACAAGCAAACACCAGAGAGGCGAAAACAGGCGGAATAGGAGGAGGAGGAGGAGGAGGAGGAGGAGGAGGAGGAGGATTGGGGCAGGAAGTAATGGTTGTGAGGACGAGGGAGGTGAGATGAAGGGGAGACAGGGAGAAAAAGAGAGAGACCGAAGAGTGATGCGAATACCACGACAGACACAAAGCCACTTGTTAGCAGTTAACAGTGAGGCCGGGTGGGTGATGAAAGAAACACAGAGAAATCATCATTTAGGAAATTAGGCCTAGTCAGTATCCAGAGAACCACTGAATGTGTGAAAGCCTGAGAAAACACTGCAAGACTTAAAAATGCATCCCGTCTCCAACACTTTCGTTTTGAGTGAGAAAAACACTAAACTCTGAGTGGTTTGTACTCCCTAAGGTTTCATGATTATAAAGCAGCAGACTTATTGAAAAACTGACATACAGGGGTATAAGAAAGAAGCAGATGTAATGTGAGAAGCATTGCAGAGAGACTGTCGAGAGAAACGCGTGTGATGCACAGAGATGGTATCTGCAGTGCAGATTTCTGTCTTTAAAGAAGGAGAAGGAAATGGAGGAGATAGAAGTGATGTCTGCGTACAGGACGTGTTCAAGAATCTTTGTCCCTTAGTCCGTCTCCAGCACCACCAGCTTTTACCCAAAAACAACCCCAGCAAAGAAACAGAATAAAAGACAAGACGTTTACTTTAACAGGACAAAACACTGCGGGACAACATTCACACGTTTTCTCTCATATGTCTAATTATTTTCTAGATGTTTTGTATGTAGATGCAAAACTACCAAGATATTCACATTGGGGATTAAATATCTAATAGTGAAAATAGATCAAAACAATTAAAAAATGTGCCTTATCCAAATGTGACTATGTAAGAGAGAAAAGGAGCAAATCCTCCTTCAGTCTGTAGTGTAACCAATCATTCCAGCACAATCTGAAATTCTGCTGCATGCATATTATTTAAATTCCACAGCTTTTAAGTCAATTCAATCTCACACCTATAACTGAACTGAACAAAACAACTAACGATAAGTTGATCTTTCTGCTCATTTTCACAGAAACATTTCCATTTCTGCTCGGATCTATGCAGTCCTTCCAAAATTACATCAGTGTGTGAAATTCTTTGACTCTTTCACCTATTGCCTTTGTTGGAAATGAAAACATCCACCATAATGAGATGTGGAACCATGATTTCAAACCCACTGAGTTTTGAACAGGTAATATTCACATTTGAACGTAGAATAACCCCTAGTAGAAGCTGTTATTGGTCTCACGCTGGAAGCTTCTTATTTCCATGATTTGCACTCACAGATTAAACTGTTAAATGAGACACTCTGTCAGCTAAAGTGCCTGAAACTGAAACATTTTCAATTATGCAGAAAATTGCATTAAAGAAAAGGTTGCTCTGACTGTATGCCATCGTACAAAAACGGTGAATGTTAATGAGATTGCCTTAATTGAGCCATGAGGGAATTGGAGGGTGGTACCATCTTTAAACCCCTACTAGCCCGCTGTCAAAGATTCAAGCCTTTAAAAAGAAAAAAAGAAAAAAAAAGGCAGTAAAAGTACAATTGCTGTGATCAAAAAAATATTGCACATGCGCGAAAGAATGAATGAATGACTATGATGCATTTTGTTTTGCAGCACGAAGCACTTACGGCTGAAATGGGATAAAGTGTTGCTTGTCCTCATCGTCCATTTTGCCCGTTATGATGTCGGTGACGTCCATTACTACGAAGAAACAGAGCGAGTTAACGTCATCAGGACACAAAGAAGCTGCATAAGAAGCAGAGAAAACTGCAGGGTGACGCCACGTGAGCAGTCCCAGCTGATGTCGGCTATTCTTTGATGAAAACTAATTGAAGCTGTTATGACAGGTTGAATTTAAAATCTGAAAAATATAAATAAATAAATAAATAAGTGAGCTCTGTTATAGTCCAAAAAAATGTATTCCAAGTTTTAATTTGTTTACTTTTACAAGCAGTTTAAGCAATGTTTGCAGCAAAAGCTGGAAGTCATATTTGAGTGAAATACTGCTTTGTCCACAAAAAGGGTTAATATCATGCAACTACATTATTGTATCCTTGTTTCACAAGCTGCATTCAAAAAAAAACAACACAACAGTCTGAAAAAACAACTAGCTGTCACAAAGAAACATGAGTCACATTATTGGTTTTGTCCACTGCACAGCTTTCACGTTCACTTTATTACGCCGGAAACTGGGGAACACGTTGACTAAACTCTTTACAGCTGGCTAAAACTGAGCTAATGTATAAAAATAAATAAATAAATAAATCTGGCATTACTGCATGCTGCATATGGTGGTAATAATAATTTCTTAGGATAGGCCGTAATGAATCGTGTTGTCAGCTGTCGTCACTTTAAGAGGCACTTGGATCACAAGCCACTGAAACATTCTCTCAGCTGGGGAACTTCACCAATCAAATTAGTTTACTGCTCACCTGGAAGCTTGACAACATGAATGAATCTAATGAATCTAACTAATTCTTTTGGCTGTACGTCTCCGAAATTTTGCCAAAGATATTCATTCACTCAAGCAGGGACTTTGGCACAATATCTACTTCAAAGATGCAAAAAGAGGTATTTTTCAAAAGTATGTCAAGTAAGTACGTATATCAAGTATGTTCTTTCAGGTTATCGGTGAGTGCGTCAGATTTACCTGCCACTCCAAAGGGCCTCCTCAGACCTGATGTCAGTTTCTTTGTGTTGTTGTCTCGTAGCTCCATGCGTCCAACTCTGACGATTTGACACACGAAGCTGATTCTCTCCCTCTTCAAATCTTCACTCCCCAAGTCCTGAGTAAGGAAACGAGAGGTACAAAAGAGAATTTGGTGCCTTTACCTTAAAGTCATATCACAGGCTAATCCCAAGCCAGTGGAAACAGATATGTGGGCCCAGGAAATTTCATTTGCATTTAAATGTGGTACTAGCTGTCCAACAGAAGTGCTACTTTGCTCACTGACTGAAGGTGAAGATGGGTTTGTACTAAGGGCAAAAGGTCTACCAGGCCGCTTCGGCCACGTCTGTGATTGTGTCCTTAAATGCATTTCCCATAAGCAATACCTACGAGAATCAGCAAATTGCTCGGACCGGGTGCACGCTGACCCTGCTGCTCTTCAGCTTTCATTAGACAGAGGTGTCTGCCTTGGCAAATTCATACAGCAAAGCCAGGACTTTTTCTACGAGAGCTTAACAAACAGAGACTCTCTGCAAACAGACACCCACATGCCACATAACATGCAGACAGAGCGCACACACACACACACACACACACACACACACACACACACACACACACACACACACACACACCCACCAGCAGTGAGCAACACGCTTGCACACAATCAAACACACTCACCGTGAAAACCGCACGCAAATTATGAAGCTGGTCTATGTCTTTGACCAGACCTGAGCTGGACCACTTCACCAGGTAGTTCTCACTGAAGGGAAAAGATGGAAAGTTAAAGGAAACATCATTATGACCTGGGAGCAATTTATTTATTTATTTATTTATTTAGCATATGAATGAGTTTAGACATAATTCATAAGGTCTGTTTAGTGTCTGCAAAATGCTTTTAAAATTAAATAAATGATTAATTATATTTCTCATTAATTGATGAGTCATCTCTAACAGATAGATGAAGACTATCTGCAATCAAAGTGCATTCATCCAGCAAGATTTACTACTCTGCAGCAAAAAGTGGCAAAACTCTTTGACACCGACAGAGTTACGCTACAACAGAGTTACGCTACAACAGAGTTACGCTACAATGTTAATCTTGAGAATACAGTTTTTTTTAACCAGTTACACACAGCTAAGACAATCCTAATAATTGGCAGATTCTTTCCAACCACATTCTCCTGCCATTGTCCTGATTTTTACCATTTTCAAATCAGGTAAAGACGACTTTGAAGTTGCACCCTACATGAGCTACAAATGACAAGTTTTGACCAAGACTCTGATCGTGCAATAAGTCAGATTTGCTTGGTTTGTTCAGCTGGAAAGATATGCAGATAATTTGCTTTCAAGAGTTAAAAGAGATTTCCACCAAAACATGCTTCGTTCAAGTCGACTGTGACTGAATTAAACCCAACTCAGAGCACGCCCCATTCTAGAAAATCAAGATAATACAGCTGACAAATTGATCTGGCAAAGTAATGCACAACGGATGCCGAATGCAGAAGTAACAGCCAACTAATTTCTACAATGTGCTGCTCTATTTGTAATGATTTGCTCCCTTTAAAAATTAATAATAGCAGATCTTGGGTTAGCAGACTCCACTTGTTCTGATCGCATTCCTGTAGGGTGTGTAAGAAAAGTGAAAATGCAAAAGCGAGCCACAGGCTTACCTGATAAACTTGGACTCCACGGGGTCATAGAGCGACATAAGCACCTCTGCGTCCTCACCAATCTTACACACGACATTCTTCAAAGTCACAAAGAGAGCAAACGCTGGCGTAGAAGCAAACTTTGCTTGTCTTGTCAGATCAATATTCTGCTTCTGAGACTGTAAAAAGAAACAAAGGCATCACAAAGGCATGAATATCAGGTATTATATATATGCTAGTAGGATTATTGACTGAGTATGGGTGTGGTATGCAGCACCATACCAGAGCATGAATGTTAGCAATCGTTTGGGTTTTTCTGAAAGCGTTACATTTAACCATTTCTATACATCTATTAATAGTCTATTATAATGCATTCCATACTAATCTTAACATTCACTTGATCTCTGGGCCCAAACCTTCACAAAAAGAACCTAAAGCATGAATTCCTGGATGTCCTTCAAAAGTATGCTGGGGCCACATTAATATTTATCATGTTGACCTGCACACTTTCTTCATTTCCCATGCATATGCAATAAAGACCTCTGATTGAAAAGGTCACATAAGATGAGACAACGTCAATGCACGACATTTAGCATCTGCCACTTTCTACATACTGCAAACTGACATTCAGGTGTGGGACACCACTTAAGAAAAATCTCTAGATCTAGCTTATTTCCTGAATATCTGAGTTGGTAGCCAGGCATCTTTCTGTGCCTCGTGCTCCCACTTTTGCACCAAGCTGTGAAGAACCCGCTAGTTCCGGGTTCCAAGTAAATCCAGAAAGGAGACATCCATGAAGTCAAACGTGAAGTGTGAAGTTTGCAGAAAAAAATGCTTTGGCAAACGTTATGAACATGTCAGATATTTAAAAATATTAAAAACCTAAATGAGCTAGCCATATGCTTCCCTTGTCCCTACATGGGTGACCATGATCAACGCTTTGATTTCAAGTTTTAGCAGGTAAACGTCATAAATTTGTAATAAACCACAAGTGCAGTTAATGTCATGTTAGTCACACAAATAATTTAAACCCAGTATGTAAAGTTTACATTACTCTATTTTGAGTTGTTTGGGATCTTTGTTTTATTTACTGCATGATGTGAGGATCCCATAAGATCCGAGGATGTCTACTGTATACGGAGATCCTGCCAACTAAATGTAAAGATGGTGTTTTTAGGCACAAATTGCAGGAATAATCTTTTAAAAATCTATTTATTTCTACAAAAAAAAAAAAACAATGCTACAGATAAATTGGCTTGTTTTAATAACTGGTTCTTTAAAAGAAGGTAGAACTCTGTACTAGACTGGATTTTAACAAAACCAGCCTTTGCATTAGCAGATCTTAACTCCGTCAGCGTTCAGGTGCATCAGCCCAAAAACGCAGTTTAAATCTGCAGGACTGTGAGCAGAAATGGTCCCTCAGGCTCGGCAGTCTAGCCCGATGTATCAGTTTGTCTAACTAAAATTGCTTTATGTCGTCATTCAGTTTCTCTTTTCTCTTGTCCTTGGAAATTTATTATTCTGCCCCACTGTTTGGCCACTCAACACGAAAGGAACCAGGTAACCCTGGCAGCAGGCACAGTTTAAGGACAATATACCTCACAAAATATGGCTTGTGCTATGCAAAAAAAAAAAAAAAAAAAAAAAAGTTGACCTTGAGATGATGGCATCAACTTAAAAGGATAACAATAGCAGAGGAATTATCATTTATTGAAGACAGAATATCTGAATACCTCTCATGAAAATGAGTGGATCTATAGAATATTTCAAAATGGAACATAATGCTGTTTGGTTTAACCAAGGTGT
Source organism: Arrhamphus sclerolepis (assembly GCA_037176975.1). NCBI lineage: Eukaryota > Metazoa > Chordata > Actinopteri > Beloniformes > Hemiramphidae > Arrhamphus > Arrhamphus sclerolepis. The sequence goes on along the minus strand of JBAMYA010000011.1, from coordinate 7,186,447 downwards.
GTGTCTGTCAGGCAGCAGCTGGACTCATCAATTAATACAAAGACTCTTGAAGGTGGAAAATGTAAAGCGCTGGAGGGGTGGGGGGGGTGGCCCTCTTCAGTTTATTCACTGCCTCTGCTATGTCGTTCATAGTGGTAATGTATGTTAGATAGCGTCATCTTATAGTGACAGTCTGGCTAACTCCACCTAGAAAACACTGTGACAAGTCATAAAACAGTTGTACACTTTGATTGGCAGCTAGGAGGCGTGTCTCCCAGGATTTGGAAGAAGTGCTATTTGTCTTTTTATGAGTTGAACGACCAACTAAAAATTTTAATATTTTGATGAATAAATGATTGAAACAAACCGATTTTTCCTAATGCTATTTAATATTTGATCCTAGGACTATTTAACTACAAGTCAATATTTCGAAGAGGTGCACTTTCTCACACGACTATAGATAGTACGCTTTTCTCTTCATATTTTCAGATCCTCAAATTCTTTCAAATACTCACCTTCTCTTCTTGGATACGGTCCTCAATTTGCTTGGAGGCCGCTTCATGTGCCCTGAACAAGCTGATGGTGCTGGTGAGTTCTGGGTCCAGTATGTTTCCATCCTTATCTCTGACCACCAAATCGAGATCCAAGTACCTTGCATTAAACAAGAGAACCAATAAATAAATAAATGAAGTAAGATGATGAACAATTCCTCAGTGCTACCAAGATAAAAGATGCAACACAGAAAGGCAAGTGCTGTGCACATGTGGGTGCATTTCTCAAAGACAGAACATCACATATTAACTGTTCACCACCACTCCAGTTGCCTCATTTTCTCGTCATATAACACTCCCTCAGCTCCATCATTTTCTTTCAAAGCTTGCCTGTTTTGATGAACTCTTTCTGCTCTGCAGGGACTCAGTGGAGACAACAGCATGCTGCCTACAAGCCATCAATGTTTTTCATCAGCTCATCAGTACCTTCTCCTGCAGAGGCAAAAAGCCATTTTTCCACCTGGCCAAAAGTTTAACGTTTCATCACAACAGCAGAATGGAGCTTCACAATTTTCCAGTGATTTTCTCTGCCTGCTGCAGATACAGTGAGAGCTGTCATTTCATGATGGAATACAGTGCAGTTTGCCAAAGCTAAATCCCTCCGGTTTGTTCTCACGCTAAGTGATGACCTGTTATTTTCCAATTGACTGACACCGCTGACCTCTTCCAGCAAAAGTGATTTTTACGGCCAGATATGAGGAGAAGGGGATATAATCTGTAGGGTGGAAAGCACGAGGCTTAAATACTCAGATGACTGGACCCTCACTTGTTGCCGTAGTCTATCTTGGAGGTGACCTTCTGTTTGAGCTCAGTGAGCTCATCCTGCGGGAGCGTGCCGGACAGAATCTGTGACCGCCATTCGATGAGGTCGTAGATCATATCACGGACGGAGTTGAACATCTCACGCTTGTCCCCCTGTAGGAAACACAACAACATTGTACCACTGAGATACAAGAGGAAATTTTATAATGCCCAGCGCTACTTTGATGGGCATAAAACCCATGGTGTTTGTTCACGTTAGGATACTTTTCTGTTTGATGCATGTTTGCACGGGTAGACGTGTGGGGCGCACAATTTCTCTGATTAACAGAAAGAAAAAAAGAAATGCAAGAAATGCAAAAATAAGGCATGACAAAATAAGATAAGAGTCCATGTATGAAATTGACCATGATACTGAACTCCAGGCTGATCAGAACTAGAACTAGAGAGGTTTTGATTGGACTTTCCATTCAGACACCCAAATATGTACTATCAAGCACAGAAAAATGTAGTATTATTATGATTATTATGTCAAATTTAAGTAATTAGAATCTTCTCACTGCATAACATTGCAAATTTTATGTCCAAAATCTTTGGTGCTTAATGAGCTGAAAATAGAACATCAAAAGTCAAGTCCGTATCACCCCGGGTCACAGGGAGTGCTGGAGAGCTTTCATCAAACCCTGAAATCTATTGCTGTCCAAGTATTGCCTCGAGTCTGATAAAAGAGTGGAACGAGGGTCTTCCACTGTTCCATTTGCTGTGAGAGAAACAACTTAAGAATCTCTTGGCTTTAGTCCAGCAGCTTCAGCTTTTGGCCACACTTTTGGCCCTCTTCAGCTTCTAAGAAAAAAGTGGTTAACAAACGAGTGTCGTGTTGAGCATAAATGTTCAGGCAATCTTCAGCAAACGTCTTAATCGCATGTGTCGGTTGGCACGAGACAACCTGCAGCATGCTCAATCAAAAATGAAGTCTCATGATGATCAGGTTCCAATCAGGTGATCCTGATTGTGATCCGGTGAGTCTGAGTCCAGCTTACAGGCTCGGTTTTCTGGTCCATATGTGGTGGAAAGGAAAATTAGTGACACCAATTATGTCATTTTGACTCCTGACAGGAAAAACAGTCCAGAGTTTGTCACATTAACATGCTAAAACATTATTTTTCAAGAGGTGGTTCTGGCTGCCATTCCAGTGACCCTCCTGCTGTCTCGGTGTGCACCACCTCATCCACAAATCATCTGTTAGATGACGGACTAACAGAAAGAGATGGGATTCTGCCAACTGCTCATTTAAGAAACTCAGAGATTTTAAGTGATTTGGAGCAATTTTTGTTGCATCCGTCTCAGCCTGCTCGTGGTGATGTCATCAGTTTAATGCAGGAGAATCTACTGCCCTCGTCAAACATCTGTTTTGTCTCGTGATATTGACGTGGAGGGTCAGAAAGCCATCAAACAACATGCACACCGTATGAACCAAACCAAAAGTCTCAGGGCTTTTCTCGAGTTTTTTTGTGACTTTGGGAACAGTGGGGAGAAGGACAAGCTGGCTTACCACGTATAAGTCCCTCCATATTGTAGCCCACTCCCGCAACGTGGTGGTAACCTCCTGAACCAGAGGCAGCTCTGTGGGGATGACCGTCTCCTTTTGCCTGCGGTGATAGTGAATAAATTTGAAACAGTATCTCTCCCTGTCCTCTCCACACCACGGCAACGATGTCAAAACTTGCGGCACGAACGAAAAGACAGAAAAGTCTGGATTTTTATAAGCAAAACATGAAACATTGCCTCTGTCCTCTCATCTGTTAGAATCAAAGATGTTGCATGTTACTGAATTTTGATGACGAGCATCAATTCACAGCTTCTCTGAATTTATTAACGATGAAAAAAAAGACACATTACACATTATAATATCTAAAGGAATACAGTTATATGTTCCATATTATTATATTTTTATTTGATTTTTTTTTTTTTAAATGGTCTAATTTGTATAAAAAATCATATTACTTAAAATTATTGGAGCATTCAAATGTTTTATCTTGTGCAAGTAAAGAGGATAGATCAAAACAGAACAGAGTCTCTAGTTGTGCTACAACAAACACACGTCGCATTATATCAAGTGCAGCTGGTTTCACCCAAAACAACCTCTGAGAGCATTAAAGCAGAGCTAAAACTAGATCTGGAGGAAAACTTTTCTTCCTTTTTAGTCTGCATTTGATTCCTGCCACCATCTTCCACATCCATTGATCATCTTAAACAACAATAGTCGTTATCATGACCACAATAACGTAATTTACCATACAAATCTAGTGAAAAGATAAATACTCTCGGTTCATAAAGCAACTCATGTAAGTACTGACCCACTGCCCTCGACTGTGGCATCCTTCAGATGTATATAACAAGCCGGAAATATGCCCTGGAGGAGGAAAGAAATAAAAACACGGCATCATCATGGTGCAACAGGGACGAATATTGAACAAAAGAACATCTAGACTTTGAAACACTTATTAGCTACTCACCTTTTTTGATTTTCTCCTCAGCCTGTGACCTCTGTACCAGTCTAATGCAGAAGAAAATGACAGTTTGTTATTAAACAGGAGTGCCCTTTCATCAACTATGAATCATGAGAACCATTTACATTATATTAAGCATATACACAACATTCTGAAAAACAAGGCAAAAATAATGACAGGGAAGAAAAGTCCACGCTCCGGTCATGCACAGAGTCAGTGAACCTGGTCTCACCTTCATATGTCTCAAGTATGTGCACCGTGTCTCCAATCTGCAGTGACAGCTCCTCCTCTCCCCGGGCATCATAGTTATAGATCGCTAAAGAAAAACAAGAGAGAACAATATAAGAGAGTGGCTCATTACAGGAAGAGGAAAAGCCAATAAAGTCTTCGCCTCCCTTGTGGCGCTAATTGCGTGTAATCGTAATGTGGAGTAGAAGCATCACACGTATATGAGATGTCCACCCACACAAACGGACAGAATGACGGTCATGCCTGGCACCGGCTAATCTGTGATAATAATAATAATAATAATAATAATTAAAAAAAAACACATTTCAACCACCTACTGAGTCAAAAAAAAACAAAAAAAACAATGATGGATAATGCCAAGGCAGTGATTACAATTATAATCATATGTATGTAGAACAAGACATGACAGGTTTGATGATAAAATACCAATGACACTTTTTTTTTTTTTTTAGCCTTTTTTATGTTAAGGCATATTTTTTCCAGCTTGCAGAGTTTTTTTTCTAAAAAAGAACTATAAAACTTAAAATGCTGCTCCATTTTGGATATTTTAATGTTTTAAAATCTGAACGTTTTAAGCTAACTGCTCTTTAAAAAGGGTGAACCTGCATTACTGTGCTATTTATCATTAAATCACAGATATGAATTTTAAACGTCATGAGACTTTATTTAAAATTAACATTTAGAAGATCCCCCCATAACTTCAACAACTATAATAACAACTGAAAGAAAAACAATGATTGTAACTTGCCTCCATATTCTGGCAATTTATATCGCCTGAGGAATCTTAACTGTCCTCCCATTTATTTGTATAATTAATCAATCGTAAAAATAGTCAGTGACACAGTGGTGGTAATCAGAGCTCATAGCAAGAAGCTTCCTGGTTTCCAACCCGGTCAGGATCCCTCCGCGTGGAGCTTGTAGGCTTTTCTCTCTGCACTCCAACTTACTCTGGCGGTCCAAAAACGTTTAGTATTGATATTGATATTGGTGATTACAAAACTAAAAATAAATCTGGAAGAATCTGTTTTGTTTGTCTCATATGTCTATCTGGCCCAGACTGGTAATCTGCCCAGACTTCCTGTCTAATGACAGCTGGGATGAACCCTGACCACGCTGAAGCAGCTACAAAATGTAATGAAAATGTAGCTTTTGATGTAGTTCCTGGTTGTGTTTAACAGTACTGATGGTTATATGGTAATAGGTTTTTACATGTGCACAAACACAAGCTAAAAAGTGGTTTAGAAAAAAGAAAACCCACTGAAAAGCTGTTTCCTGCACCTGTGTAACATGTTTTCACCCGAGCTAAAGTTTAAAAGAAAAAAAAAAAAAAAAAGCATGAGGACAGATTTTGATTCCTCCACTCCACAGTCTCTGAGGGAAATATTGTGCCCATTTTACACAAGTCACGCATCTTCTGGACTTTGTGTTAACACTTAGCAACGTAACAGAAAAGGATATAACCCAAATATGACCAAAGTAAAATTAAGATTTTAATTCGTACTTTGTGGTCAGCTTACCTCTACCAATTAAAACCGCACAGCATGAATCCAAATTGCCTTCAGTCTGTCCATTCATTATTCAATACACCTAAACTGTATGTTTAAACCGTTCCCACTTCGGAGCCTTGAACATTTCACACCGTTACCGCAGCTTGAGAAGTTTTCTCTTATTTGTTTAGAGGATATTTGATGTTGCACAGGAGAGAGCAGCTGTGTCCACCAACGCTGCTAATGAGGTCCAGGAGTCTGATTACATCCTCACAACAGCATGAAAACCAAAGTGATGAAACCGTTCAGCAATATTTTAGTGGTGGCAGCAAATACTAATGATAATGATGGATTGGTCTGGACTGATAGAGCTGTTCCAACAGTGCTTTTGGGACATCCCAGCTGCTTTTTTCCCCCCAGTAAATAAACCATTACCGCAGCCATTTAACAAGTCGTTTCATTGTGTATCACAAACTGTTTGACCTCACAAAAAAAAAACAATATGACTGATGTCAGACACAGAGAGTTGCAGGGCAAAACACATAATGTTATAAAGGTAAAATCTGTAAGGCTATTGATGCAGAAAAGAAATACAAAAAATATGAAAACAAGTTCACTAATATCGTAAGAACATGTTTTAAAAAAATCTTATCCCAAGAACGGACAGAGAATAATAAGAAATACTCTCAAAGGTATTTGGTCTGTATTAAATA
>JBAMYA010000011.1:7119256-7170730 GCA_037176975.1 Arrhamphus sclerolepis | reverse complement strand
TGGTCGTTCCAGCTCCACAAATAGATTTACAGGCTTTCATTAAAGCTGCTAGTGCAGCTAACAGGGCAGAGACTCTTAAATGGTCCTCCTTCAATGTAAAAGGAGTAAACATAAAGGTTGTCCACATGTGAGTGAAATATATATATGTGTGTGTCTGTGTGTGTGTGTGTGTGTGTAATATTGCAATGAATATTACATTGCACCTCTTTTATTTTGTGGATGCATGTTAAAATAAATGAAATAAATAAAGATGCTCAGCAACAAATGCAAAAAAAAAAAGATTTATTATATTAATTCATATCGAACTGCACAAGAGAACAGTTTTTGGCACCATCTGGGAATATACACAGCTAAAACCAGAAAATCTTTCATTCACGCACAGCAAATTTTCTTCTTCAAGCAGAACCATGTTTCAAAAGTGTCCTATTATAACTTACTTCCTAGTCTGAATTGATTATTTCACACACATGCTGCACAGTTCACATATACCCACACATCTGTTTCCTACCTCCCATCAGGTGCAATTAAGACAGATGAAACAGCTTGACTATGAAGAACCTCCAACTCAACGGGTAATAAATGAAATAACAATCAAAAGTTATGAAAGAGCTTCTGCACTGCAGTCTACTAATATCCAAAAATAAATATTTACACATCTTTGTTAATATATCCCACTTAGATATATCGTTGGGCAGTAGCCCTCAGTTTCAGGACAGCACACAAATCTAGATTTTCAATGGTGGGAGCTGAATCCATTATGAAACAAAGACAGCGACAAGGGCTCCATTCAGCTGCACTGTCCATTAACACTGAGAAGAGGTCACATTCTTCCCTCCAAGAGCTAATAGCTGGCACTGAAAGATGGCACTTGCGGCTTCGCTCTACGCTTATTGGATGTATAATGAGGATGATAGCTGAAGACTGTACTGGACGGCACTGCGAATGATTATCATTTTCTTACAGCTCTGCTTGATATAACATGAGATCATATGAATGTGCGAGCATGTCGGCCCCTTATTGTGCAATGAGAGTCTCGTCTGCACCCCATTATTTGAAGTTATCTGTGGAGTGGGTGAAGGGGGGGAGGCAATTTTAAATGAAATGACAAAAAAATGATACATTGCATGCAACACTGGTTTAGATGTCAATGTGACATTTGATTAAAACAATGACAGACTGTTCAGATGCAATATTGCATATTCATTTTGTCAGTCTTCATTTGTAAATGCACCAGACAGGTGGCTAGCACCATCATCTTGTGCATCAAAACACGTAAACAAATATCGTTGATGTCACTTGCAGCTGTTTTAAAGACATTTTCAGAATCCATAAGGACTCGCCTGCCCCAGTGTACCGAACACATTCACTCCACTGAACACTTTTCATTCCTTACGCCTGTCTCAAACTCTTAACAAAAAAAAAAACTTTAGCTAAATATTTACAACAGATCAACAAAATTAAGCAATAAATGTCATGTTTTATTTGTGACTAGGCTCCATAACACAGATATTTGTCATGTTTACTTACAATCTTTTGTTAGATTAGGGAAACAGGTTGAGAGTTTTTCTATGTGCACAGGAGAAAGTCTTTTTTTTTTCTTTTTAATTCCAGATGGGCAGAGGAATCACAAATGTTCTGGAAAACCCTTTAAAGCAGCAGTGAATGATGTTAAGTGACCTCCTGGGTTTTTGAGGGATTGGCATGGATCTAACTCCCAGAAAAACAGATGTTAGGATCTTTAAGTCAAATGTAATACAAGAGAAAAAGAAATTGGAGGAAAAGTAGAGATGAATCATGAGTAATACTGATGGTTTTTTTTTTTGTTTTCTTTTAAGCTTTTCTCTTATTCATTTTCAGCACTGTCAAAGTGTCGTGAACTTCAGTCTGCAAAGCAGTCAGGCTACAGGCTTTTCAAAGTCTTCATCTCCATGAGCCGTCACTCATTTACTTGTTGCTCCTTTGAAGAATCTGAGCCAACAGTTTCTGAAACAAGAAAAAAAATACTTAAATACATACAGATGTATATATACATATATATGTATATAGGTTGGTGCTTATGGATGACCAGTCAGATTTATTTCATTTGTGCTCTGCAACTGTGACCGTGCAAACACACAAGTCCTCTTCACGCTTCCGATTTAAATGTCAGTCTTGTGCAGAACCAGGGCTGAAGCCTCTCACCCACACGGTTCAGATACCCAGCTCCTCTTTCAAGAGTTGCTGGATCCTCTGGCATGGCCCCTGCGGCCAGCGTTATCAGTCACAGCAGCTGCGTGAGGGCACCCACTCTGTTTGCAGCTCGGCTGAATGGTGGCACAGCACCGTAGCTTTCTCTGCCACTGAAGGGCCTTTTGTTTCAGGAGGAACACAGGCCTCATACACTCAACACAATGAGACCGTTCACGGCTTCTCTTCATAATGAGAGAGCGGGTGTGCTGTACAGGACGAGACAGAGACACTACAACCCATGCTGTAAATAGAAATCAGGCCTTTGGAAAGGTGACAGTTATTGAGTGTCGAGTGTTAAAGAGAAACGAAATACAACACCCACTTTAAATGTCGAAAATGCTTTTGAAGTGGGGTTTTTAAATGTAGCTTTTCTCCTCTAATGCCTGGCAAAAAATGAATAAATAAATAAATAAATACAATAATATGGAAAGTTTAGGGAACAGTGACCTCTGGTGGAATAATAGAGTTAGTGCTTTGTTAGTGAGTAGGGGATTATCAACTATGCTACAAGCTCTAAAAAGCTCAGTTATGTGGCTGCTTGTCTGATCACATCACTTCTTCATGCTTTTTTGATTCATCCCTTAATATTTTTTATACATGTCACTTAAAGAGACTCAGTCCATCCAACAAAAGGACAGACTTCCAGAACTCATCTCCATGTTTCACATTGTCATTAGCAAACTTCAGGCTGGGTTTTGCTCGCTCCTGTGTGAGCTCTTCTTGGATGATCATCTCAAAGGCCACCATGCTGAAGAGCCTCCACTAAAGCCCTCCGTGAAGCTTCAAGTCCAGAAGAAGCCAGTTCATCAACAATCATCTTTGAAGACATCCAGGAATTCCTGTTGACGTGTCCCCAGGTTTGTCTCTTCCACCATCAAGCACAGTTTTTGTTTTGTTTTGTTTTTAACAGAATTTGTCTCCTTTAACTTGCCTCTGATAATGTTTGATGGTAAAACATCAACTGCGGGCCAATCACTATGGTTACCTCAGTTTTCACCACATTGAGCGTAGAGACTTTAAATATTTATTTAACATTCAAAAGTGAACTAAATCAGGGCCTTAAAGGGAATTTCTAGTGATTAACATATCAACATATTTTATATCAACTCCATAGTTTGATCAGAGTTTTTTTTCTCTGTGTAAGTCCCCACTATGCATAGCTTAAGTGATACTGTATAAGCTACCTAATAACTACCAATGTCACATCTGCCCTTCTGCAGAACTATAAGATACAAACCAGAGTCTAACTTCACAAAGTGTCTTTACTGCAGTAAATGGGTCCAGGTGAAAGCAAGACCAACCTCAGCATCACAGATGAAGAATTTTCACCTGTAATATCTCCTGCATCTTTGTATGAAAAATAATGCTGAAGTAAATGTTTGTGCTAACTGAATGTAGCACACAGTTACCCACCAAATAAGTGATTGTCATAATCATCACAATGCATTAAGTTTTATTCATTTTTCTCTTGTAATTTACATGCCGGAGTGTGCATTGTGTAGGCTTTTTGCTGTGAATCAAATTGCCTCTAGGCAACATTAAAGATATTACAATCTAATCCAATCAGAGTTAGGCTAGCCAGGATTTCATTTTTAGAGAGGGTCCTGTCAAAAACTGAGGTTGATGATTTGTTTTACTATTTGTTTTACTAAATCCATGATTTTAACTATGCTATATAAAAAAGGTGACCTTTCCAAATAAAACATGAGAATAATCATTTCAAAAAGACCAAAACAGTGCTTCATGTGAATATGATACAAGCTCACTCTGAAATACCAATGTTAGATTGTGTTGAGCTCCACGAGCCAAGCTGGTTGAATTCAAAAAAGTTTCTCCCGACCATCTCATCTGGCTTCCTTTTGTGTTTGTGACATTTTCCGTGATGTTATCATAAGCACCTCCTTTCACTGAGTTTGTTAGGCATTTAAAGCCTTTATTTTCAGCAGCTGTATTACTCTGAAAGGAGGCATTATTAGCATGTGAACCCTTTAATGTCGGCCATTACTACGACATGATACACTCTTGTAAGGTTTAATTGAGCCTTCAGAAGATAGGTGCGCTATTACTTGCTCAATTGCCTGTATCTCATTTACAGAATTAATGTTGTGTTCAGTGTCTCACGCAGGTGTTTTTGTGACTGTGACAAGCTGTTGTGCAATCACTTTCTATTTCTCTCAGTATGACATATGTGCAAACCACGTTTGCACATATGTCATCATGTAAGAATGACTGGTCTCATCAACTGATCACCATATTTATAGCCACACTGCTGACGCTGTCTGTTAAGTTTTATACAAAGTTCTTATTGGCTTGTGTCAAGTGCTTTTTTGGTGCTTAAGACGTGGCGCAATTAAGCCATCACTTATCTTTGGCTATTTAATTAAAGGAAAGTGTGTATTTTGCATGATTGTATGGATAAATCCTCCACCTTGACTGACTTTATTTGGCACAGTTGTGGGATGTGAGGCCTCTGCAGCATTTAGAAATAAAAACACAAGGGCTTGATTCATATTTGGTAGCTGCTTAGTGAAACTGAATGTATATATTTAATTGTTTAAGCCAAAACATATAAGAGTTACCTTTTTGAAAAGATCTACTCGCTGCCTGTTGCTCAAACAGACCTCCCGTTTCTTCTCCTCATCCTTTTTCCTCCTCACTTCTGAGAATGTGCTGGAACAAAATTATATTTTTTCTACATTTTACACTTATCTGAGTGGTGTTGAAAATACAAAAAAAAAAAAAAACAACAAAAAAACAGCACACAGTTCTTCAGAAAATGTCTTATTAGACTGATTATTGTGGAGTCACTGTCAGTAAGTGGACCAAGCAGGACAATTAGACATAGAAGCACAGTTTTATTGGAGCAAGTGTCTTGACAAATAAACATGAGCAGCATATTTTGCATGGAGAAAAACAATCAGCCTTTGCATGCAAAAAGCGACGCAAAAGATAAGGATGGGTCTGCAGACAAGGAGGAAGCTCGTACGTGGAGGCTGAGATTGAAACTCACTTCTTGTAAATGGGCTGCGTTTGTTCCTGCGGGAGGGTTCTGCCTCTGGCTTTCAAAAAGTTCCCTGCAATCATAAGTATGTTCACACATCATCAAACACACTCAGTGCGAGCACTCACAACGCTGACAAAGTGAAAGCAGAGTTTCTCGAAGCATTTAAAGAAGCTATGACTTTTATGAAATTAAACTAAAGGTGGTGAAAGAACGCTCATGTGCATGCATAGTTATAAAGGGAATGACACTCATCAGTACCACTGACTATACATCCATCAATTTCCAGGCTGTTATTGGGCCACTCTGGTACATTTCCCTGTTGTTGCCAGTAGAGGGCAGACAAAACTATAAAATCAGCGTAACTAGTCTTTAAATGCTTTTCTGTTCAGTGTGAACCCTTGCACATCAAAAGCATAATGCCATTTGGAGGTCATTTAAACCCAGTGCTGACTGTGTTTTTTTCTATTTTCCAGCTTGTATACGAGATATACAGTGAGTGTAGAATACAGCCATTCGTGTCACATTCCACTTCATGAGGCTTTTTTTTTTTGTATTTATTCATAGCTTACACCCAGCGCTCCACATGATGAAGCTACAATAAAAACTGGCGACCAGTATGATCCGTCCTGGACTGCAGATTATTTTCTTAAGCACTTTTAGTCTTTCATTTTTCTTCTATGGGTTTTCAGAAATCCCTTAAGCAGCTACATAAGATTAAACTTTAAATAACTGCTGCTAAGTTTAAGTTCTGCTCTCCATCCGGGAATTTAAGTACATTCAAAACACTTTTAAGCAAAAAAAATAAGCAGGGCTATACTGCTACCTCGCTGGAGCTTAAAGAACATCTTCATGAAAACTGGCTGTCAACCAACCCCACTGCTCTTTATTCTAAATCTGCATATATGTGATTAGTCATGTGGCAAAAAGCCACTGCAGCTGCACAGGAACAATGGAAAGCATAGTGGTGGAGAGAGGTGAGGCTGGCTGCTTGCACATTACCATTCACAGGGGGACACCGGGCACTGTGGGCACTCCTCTGCCTGAGTGCAGCGCCCGCCTGTCGGTCCCTAGCACTCAACCGCTGCCTCCGCTCTTGCGCCTTTTGCTCCAGGTCTCGTACTCTGCTCTGGGAACGACTGATGAAGTCTGGTCTGAACCTCCGCAGTGCTTGCTGCCAAAGCCAGAAACACATTGCTCTTCTTGACAAAACATTTAGGCCTAAGAACTACTTTAAACTCTCCTGAAAGATTCAAAAGCAAACTCTTAAAGATGCTGAAAGTGTATTTTTCCTTTTTGTTTGTGGCTCCCACTCCACCTTTTACAACTTTTCCTTTTTGGTGGCTTTCTTTTTTTTTTTTTTTTTTTTTTTTTTTTTACGAAATAGGTTCTTTTATACCTCCCGGACCTTAAAAATGAAAATACAATCGAAGCTTAGGAGGCATGTTATTGGTAAGACTCACACACCAGAAATATGGGATACATGTAGAGCTTGCCTCAGTTTAAAGGGTCGCCCCAGAATAACTCACGTATGCACCCATTGTATATTCCTGACATTCTCACAGAGAATGAAACCCTATGTTTTTGCTGTTTTATTACATTTAGAAAACAACCTCTGAACTCACCTGAAGAGAAACGTTTTCATTTGACCTTTCATTGTCTGGCTTTAGTGGAACAAAAGCAGCATGAGGCTGCTGCTTGTGGTCACCGCTTTGCACAGACTTAGGGTTCCCCCATTTCCCCTTGTTCGTCACTACCAAGAAAGAGGAAATCACATAGTTTTTTTATTTGTATTTGCTCTTGCTAGCCTTTCCATGCATGACTGTAAAGCACATTTGTTCATCGGCACTCTGAACCTGCCATGTGTAATTTAGCGGAATGAACCCATAGACTGTAGGCACTGTCTGTAGGAGCAAAGGAATTTTACTGTATCTGTTTGGATTTAAAAGAAGATAGATTCAAGATGAATATTTTTACCAGGTGAAATACTATGTGCAGTATATCTTCCTCTCATATATCAGGACAAGAAGTGTGTAATCATACCCGTGTTTGCCTCGGGTGATGCAGTGCAGTCCTTCTCAGAATCCCCACTTGCTGTTTTCTTCTTGCTAAGTTGTCTCTGGAGTTTGATATTTGCTATGATCGCAGCTGCATTGAGGGCAAGAACTTCCTCTTGAGACTGATGGGAGTGGGGATCTGAAATGCAGGAGGGCTTTGATGTAACTGGAGAGTAAGCAACACAGTAACACTGGCCCTTACTGGGCTTTCATCTGGCCTCTCTGCACGACAGGCTGATTTTTAACACAATTTAATATCCTGCTTCATTTTGCGGTTGACTGTGTGAAATACTGAATTTAAATTATGCTGCCTCTGGCCTTATAATTAATTGAAGACACTCTTAATAAATGTGATAAAAGAATAATTAATAATTTTACGCAGTGAGATGACTTAATAAATGAAGAAACACACTTGCTCATTAGGACAACTGTGTCCACCAGTAATAATTCATCCAAATAAATAAAATGTATCTGAAAAAGAAAGGATATCCCTTTTTTTATGTTAAGGCTTTGCAGCTTAGATTTGCAAGTTGCACAAGACCAAAATATGTCTGCAATGATCTGCTTTAGACTGAGAAGATCAAAGGGGAAATGTTCAAGCATCACAAGTGTTGAAAACCACAGACAGAATATCAGCACGAGCATTTAATAGCAACTGTTTAGCATGATGACAGAAGGGAGATGAGATGGACTGAACTTGCAGCCTGTGAATGTTGCAGTCAAATAATAAAGAGTGACACAGTTTAATAAGTCATGTGTTGTTGTTGTTCATCTGAGGTTGTTATTTTAAGACCTGGTGTACAATCAGATGATTTAAAAAAGATTTTTGTCCTGCTACATAAACCTCAGAACTGAAAGAGGGCGTGCTTTCATTTTCACTCAAGTGTAGCTCTGTTCATATGTGTACACTTGCAGCTGCACAACATGCTCGACTTGCATTGCTTCAGATGCCAGTCAACAAAATGCACCAAATGCATTCTGTAAATTTATCTGAATTTGCATCCAGTCTCGGATCTCTTTTACCTCGATTCAACCAGGATCTTCATATTTCCAGTGGATGAAGGGAAAAAAGTGTTCCTGGTAACTGCAAAGCCCTCACATGTCCTCATGTTGGTCTACTAGATACCTTTTGCCTGTTTCTCCTTGCAGCTTACTGCTTGCAAAAAAAAAAAAAAGATCAAACTATCTGTGTGGACACATGGAGCTGGAGCAGTCCTGAGGGTTTGTCTCTAGCATGGCATCCTGATATCACTGAAGAGAGGTTTGAGCTGAGCCCAACGCTGGTTAACTTCACAACCTCTTCACCTTGCTGCTCTCTAACACGTGATACAGAACTATCCAACTTCTTACCGCAAGACTCCTGCGCAGTTTCCTACAAATTGCCAGGTTACCCAATACCCCTTCAGGAAAAGGCTTTTGTCTTTGTGAACTGATTTTTCAAAACAATAATCTCTAAATTGAGTCTTGAGACATGAGCTGCAGGGGTGCCAGGGGTACATTCTCGTCCCAGCATAACCAAGAACTATTTATCAATATCAGAGTGGATTTCAGCCCCCAGATGGCCAGTGTGGCCTCATAATGTGGCTGTGAAAGAGATTTTTTTTACTCCCACTCCCTAATTACTGCAGAGAAACACAGAATTAAATATCCACTGCAGGTTCTGAATGCCAAACTGTCACTATTTTTATCATTTTTAACACCTTGTGTTTTCGCTCCCCTTCTGCAGTTAAAAAGGGAAGCTGAAATAAATTATGTATGTGAAAAGATGCATGGGGATATAAAAAAATATGCACAGGTGAAAAGTGGTCCTTTGCACATATGTTGCTATGTATCAGCACACATATCTGGCAAAAATATCAAGTGCACTTAGAGAAACAAAGTCTGACAATACGGTTGAAAGACAGTATGAGATCTGAAACAGTATATAATAACTTCAAGTTAGAACCCACAAATGGTACATTTAAATTATTTAATCCTTCAAAACCAGATCAGAGACAGAGGGAGCCGGCATGCTGGCAAGAAGATTGTTAAAATGGGACAGAGAGAGACCTACCTGGGGCCTTGATGAGAGTGAGACTGGGAGACGCTCTCCGTATTCCATTCACTGATGGTGGCAACCTCTCTTTTTCATCTGCGTTTGGTTTTAGGGTGTCTGCCACTCGCTGACCTGCTTCTTGCACCGCTTTTCCAGGGCTGATGAAACTACTGTTGGAGTTTGCAGGGTTGAAATAGGTCTCACATGGAAGCCCGAAGGACCATTTCCTGGTAGCTGCTTGTGCATCATTCTGCATGCTTGGCTCAGTATGACCAGTCAAATTACCATAGCAGCTGACTGGTCTGTGCGGCCTGTCCACTCTCTGTCCAACAGATTTTGATGAAACCTCGGATGAGGTAAGTGGGGCTATCAGAGGCTGGTTGCCCACAAACAGACTCAGTGTAGATCTGTGCAGATTACCAGAAGAGAAAGTATTTGGTACTGTAGTAGAGGCTGGCATGGTATTCAGAAGCTGATGTGGAGGGACCACATTGTCCTTCGACACTCCCTCTGAGTAGCTGTGTCTGTGCTCTGGATACCTGGACCCTAATTTGGCTGGACTGCAGCTTTCCTTATGCTCTGTCACTTTGATGATGGTGGCCTTTCGTCTGCGGACCACTGTGTCTAAACCATAGCTAACTGGTGGTGTCCTTTCTCTTCTCGTGCTCGGACCAGGGCTGGATATCACCCTTTTTTCTGTTACTTTCACTATAGTGGCCTTCCTATGCACGGTTACCTGTCTGGAGTGTGGCTCCATTGGCTGATGATGTAGAGGAGGAGAGGGAGACTCGCTGGATTGGGAAGAGGAGTGGCAGGTGTTGGATCCTGGCAGACTGGCTGATCTGCTCACTTTTCTGGAGGAGATAGTGATGGAGGAGAAGCCAGCTTTGTTCTGTGGGATCAGCGTTTTCTCAGCTGAATTTGTCTGTATGAGCGACAACTGTGAACTGTTGTTTATCCCACATAAAGGTTCAGTTGCCCTCATAGGCTGAAGACTGTTTGTTCTGTGCAAAGGAGTATGCGTCTTGACTGCGTCTGTTGTGTTTGTTTGTCGTGGCCGAGTGTGATGACCACAGGGGTCAGCAGAAGTTGTGCGATGCAGAGGCAAATGCTTGCGGGGCTCTGTGCTGGTTGAATCTATCAAAGGAGATTCCCTGTTGGGTTCTGAGTTGGTCCCAGTGGGATGATCATTGAGCTTATTGCCTCCAGGGAAAGCTGACACCCTGTTCCAACCCCTTCTCAGAACCTGGCAGCCGAAAGGTCTGTTCCCTTCATCAGCAGCGAAGCTCAGTTTTTCTGGCACCTATAACATGTGGGGAAAAGAGATTCTATGGGATAAAGACTCTTAATTATGCACAGAAATCCCAACACACCCCCTTTTTATTGCTAATGCCTCATGGTAAATGTTTTGTCATCAATCAACACAGCAAAACAGATGCTGTGCATTCATTTTGGGCAATTTGAACAGCTGGTTTAAATCAGCAATTACAAATTTTGGATTAAATCCTAATTTATTATGGCATGAGATATTGGCAGTATAATGTGTCTCTGATTCTACATTTCAACCACAGGTCAGCCGTCTTGCCTTTCTGCAGGGCTTGGCTGTTTGTTCTTCAGTCAGATGACTATCCCCATGCTAGACATAGCAACTGCCCAGCAGCAATGGAAGCAGCAGCAGCAGGCAAAGCCAGCACACAGCGTGACTTATCCCTCACAGAATAACAATGAGACTCTATTTTCAACAGAAACTGAAATATTCTGGTTCTTGAGTAAGAGGATTGATGGTGTTAATGGAGCACAGACAAACACTGATACGTCTCTGTCTGAAATACCAGCAGGTTTATGATACGACACACCTCCTCAGTCCCTCATGAATATCTTTTAACAAACAAGACTGTTACTGGAATTCATCTATTTACATATGCGATTCAGTTTTAGCACAGTTTTCAAGATGGGTTCACACATATTGTGCTTATTTATTTAAAACCTAAAGGATGTTAACATTTTAGTGGTGTTGTTTAGGGTAGGATTACGCAAACATTTTCATAACTCTTGTTGGAGAGGCAGAGCATTGTAAAAGCAAGGACCAGTTGGCGTCACTACTGTGTTAGAAAAGCTCAGATAAAACTGTATTGTGATCTCTTTCCCCTTTAAAAA
Source organism: Arrhamphus sclerolepis (assembly GCA_037176975.1). Lineage (NCBI taxonomy): Eukaryota > Metazoa > Chordata > Actinopteri > Beloniformes > Hemiramphidae > Arrhamphus > Arrhamphus sclerolepis. The sequence goes on along the minus strand of JBAMYA010000011.1, from coordinate 7,159,251 downwards.
CACTTTTTAAAAAAAAAAAAAAAAACTTTATCAATGCTGGTTTGCTTTGGGAAATGCTGCTGGTAATTTCTGAGATGTTTTTAACCATCTGTTATGATAAATAACCTTGACTACAAGAATGTAGTTTACTCATGGCAGAAGTTTAAAGCATTTCCTCCTTAAATCATTCTGGAGAATGTAAGATTACTTTTTTTTATGGGAAAACTTTGAGCATTCACAAGGACAGAAGAGAGATATTGAGAAAGCTGTATTAACGGTTTTGTTGAGACATAGCTAAAAAAAACATGTTTTTTTTAATTTTCACCAAATTAAAAAAAATCAGAGAGAGAAGTGAATTTAGGAATTGTTGTTAAACTGTGCAGCAGGAGGTCACCCAGTTGGAAATTAAATCATATCTTTGCAACAATTTTATGAGGTGCCAAACAATTATGAGCAACTCGTGAGGTTTTTGGGGACAACATACATTCATCAGTTATTTTCTGCTTTCTACCTGTTGAGTCAAATATGGTTCCCCTCCTCCCAGAACAACCTAATGGTCTTAATGTGAGGAGTAATGAGAAGCTATATGAATTCAATCAAAATAACCAAAATATTCTTTATTCCTCTATTGTTTGAAGGAAGGTTAAACTCAGCATTGATGTTCTGTATGGAGTGCTTATTTTTCCAGGACTGAATGTCCTGCCAAGCCATTCATGAAACATTAAATCTGACGCTGGCCTAAGCATCAGAGAGAATAATATAAAGTAAGTGTAGGGAAACACTTGAATAAGAATACATTATTTCACCACATCTTCTAACACACAAACAACCGCGGATAGCTATCGTAATAGTCTACTTTTGTAAAGCTTCCCCTTGGTTTATCCAGTTTTCGGTGTTAAGAAGTCTTAATGTTACCTGTCTGAGAACAGGAGAGCCTTGATCAGGAGTCTGCCATGTCTTCACACTCAAAGCCCGTCGACTGGAATGACTTTCCTCCCCCTCACCATCTATGTTTAAAGGCAAAACAAACACAGAGCGACTAAGCCATGTCTTCTCTGTCTAGCATGCACAAACATTCACATCCAGAAACGCTCTGACTGTATGGAAATGTTGACACTGTCAATAACCGACATTGACACAGTGAGGTGAGTCTAGCACCACCCAGGCATCACTTTTCAGCTTCCTTTGGAGACAACAACTTGAATGGTCTTCTCCTCTCGGCCCTGACTTGATACTCTGTTGCCACCCTGTCTGCTTGCCTGGCTGCATTTCCACCTGCAGCTGTTACCATGGCGACAGGCCTTCACTTTGGGATAACCCTTGAATGCTGCGCAGATCAGTTTTGTGTTGTGCTGTTTTAAGGAAGAAATTGGGTGACAGTGTGAAAATTACACCACTTAAAGCACCATTAAAGCTGTAAAATAAAAAAATAAAAAGTTTTGAAAGCTGTCATAAATGATTCTGGCTCATCTGACATGTCCATCCATGTGCTGCCATCAGTATATAACTCATTTCATTCTCAAACTTATTCTTATTCTTCTCATGAAATAGCCTCTCTTATGATTTTCACAAGCTGACCTTAAATCATTATTTCCTGAATGAACAGCTGATATTACAATGACTAAAGAGAATGAAGACTTAAGGACATATGTCAAATAACCTTTGGAGTCACTACCCTCCCAATGAGTGTTATCTAAATAGTACATTGGAACAGGGTGAAAATAAGCGACTCTGTCCAAACATGAAAGACTCTGAAGCACAAAACCCAATTTTACTATCATTTTCTCATTAACGCCACTTCATGTTTGCTAAATGTGACTTCTATTGAGGCAGAGGGCACGAAATGTCTTCAAGAAGAAAAAAAAAAAAAGACCTTGAGCCAGATTAAAACTACTTCTATAGGAGCTGATAGCAGAAACCAGAAAAAGAAAAATGAGAAAGACAAAATTGCAAGCTCAGCTCTCACTGATGTAACAGCAGCTTGATTTTCTTTCTTTTCTTTCTTTTTCAGATGTCAAGCACTGAATTTAAATGCACGGACAGCCGAGCAAAAGGAGCTCGCATCAAAACGAATATGGATGCAGATTTTTATTTTTTCTTGACGATCAGCTTTCTTTGACTCATTGCTGTGATGTCAGTCAGCCATGAGCAGTTTGTGCTCCTGTGTTGTGTTCACTGTGACGTGATATGCATGGTCTGTTCGATTAACTAGAAAGAGATAAAAGGAATCGCTGTGAATGATGTTTGCGAGATGTCGCTAGATTTTCCTTAAAATATAAGGATTAGAAGATATCAAAAATGATGCAGTACTGATAGAGAAAGAATTCCAACTAAGTTTTATGGGAGATAACGATTGCTTATGGGCTGAATTAAGATCTGTTAGCACTGTTTATCGTGTTACATCTGTCTGTGCAGGTAGCTTTTATCTAAAAGTGTATATGATGTCAATGAGGTTTGTGTTTCTTACAACAAAAGCATTGACTATCAAAGTTCCTCGCTGTCTTATAGATGGATTGCTTTGATTTCTGTGAGCAGCCTGAGCCTTGCCATGGTAATCTAAGTATAAACGAGAACAAGTTTGAAAGATCACGCTCCAGATCAAACCCAGAGAGTAAGGAGCTGCCTGTTCAAAGATTAACAGGGCTCCCTTTCCAATCAGTCTGGATCTTCTCTTATCTTTCTGCCTCTTGCCGCTACTATACCCTACCTTTTTTTCTTCTTCCTCTTCTCCTTTTTTCATTTCAGCCTAAACAACACCTACATCCTCTGCAAAGCAATGCTCCCAGAATACCACAGCACAGCAGCCAGGAACACTTGGAATTGACCTTGTTTTGGGGAATGTTGTTCAAACTGATGGCACAGTCAGTCAGTGTGGAGTGTTAGAAGAACATGGACAACACTGCTGCAAGGACCTGATTAGAGGAAGGTAAACTGTGCAGCAAGTCAGCCCTGAAATAAGTTCTCACTCTCCCTCTGTCTGACCTAGTCCCTGTAGTTACACTTTGTCCACATTCATATATTTGTTAACTGCAATTGGAACTGAAACGTCTGGAAAAAAAAAAAAAAAAGCCTTTTTAATGGAAAAATGTGGTTAATTCATCCTTCCATATTTAGCTTTTTTTTCAGCTTTTAGGTGCAGCTCCTTTCAAGCCAACAAATATTTATGCAGTAGCACTACGAATTTCATACTTACAGGTTGTTGTTTGATTCTTCTGGAATGTTGGAGTGATGGGCTGTTTCATTTTCAACTGTGAAAAAAGAAAAAAAAAAACCAAGCATTGAAATAAAATTACATGCTTGAAAATATATTGACTTTTATCTCATCAAAAGTGTGTAACATTTAGTGTAACAGTGCATTTGTGTAACACTGTATCTGTTACATTTAATAGGAGGGTTAACACTGAAACGTTTCTATGAAACGGATTTTGCAAGATTAAAAATAACAATGATAATAATAATAATAATATCTATAGTCACAGGGGGTGGGGGGGTGGGGGGGGGGGTATTTGCACCTCAGTTAAGTGAAATCTTTGGTATAGCACAGCAACTTATTGATTTTGAGCCATATTATCAGTTCACAGGGTAATACAGTGCTCTCATTGAATTATCTTTGTGCGTTGAATTGCATCCTCACAAGGCACAAAGATCAATCTCTGCCTTCGCAGCTCCAAATTAGTCGTAAACCTTTCGAGAATGTGTGGAGTTCCTGCAGAGTAAGCTGTTTTCAAAGGATGCCGGAGATCAGCGTTCTCCCTGGGTAACTGAGACTTGACTACAAATGCCTTTCTGTGACACACTGTGTGTTTTCTGCCTTCTCTCTTCACTTGACTTCAAATTTTCACAACTTTCACTGCCCCACTAATATAATTTTATTTATTTTTTTTACGGGGGTAAAAAATGCAGGAAAAGCCAATATTTGAAATGGTCTGTTTTCAAATGCTGAAACTTTAACAGATGAAAAGTTGTTCTGAAATGCTTTGACAACAGAGTTCTCATTCCTCCATGACGACATTAAAGGAGTCAAAAACACTTTTAAAAAAAATGGTAAAAGATGCAACTTTTACTTGTATTTTAAATTTTAATTTATCTTCAGTCTAAATATAAACGTAGAGAATACTCGTATTTGCATTTTGGGGTCAATGAATAGTTTTAAATGTCACTCCTGCTTTTAGAGAAGCTTTATTTTTCTCAGCCTGGATGGGAGAACAATAATGCTTTTGCCACTCTCTGCTCCATTTGAACTCCTGTCTGTTTTTATGTCCACTTCCAGTCTGGTCTGATTGGTCAGCTGATTTGATCTAAAATGACAGAGTGCAGCTACTCATTATTTATTTATTTATTTATTTGTGCTATGTGTGCTAAGCCAGCCACTTGGCAGACGTTGTGCAAATGCTTCCATGGTGATGTCATTAAGTAAAGAAAGAAAAGCCTGGACAACAAAGTGTTTCAGGCTTTTCAGGAGCAGTTTCTTTTGTAGTAGAAAATAACTCATTTAATGTCAACTTTAGGCTTTGGAACTCTGCAGAACAGCTACATACACAAAAGGTTATTTAACTCACTCAAGGTGAGCATAGTAATGATCTCTTCAAGGCTCTGTTAGCGCCAACTATTGTGTCTCTTACGTGGTCAGAAGAGTGGTCCAAAAACTGGTCTTGGCTGCAAGCATCCTCCACTCTCATCACTCTCCTCTGGATTGGCAGCCAACCAATTTTGACCGGAGCAAGATAACTGAATTGAGTTTGTTCCTTCCTTGGGGCCTGCATGATATGTGCTCTCTCACAGCTTTCCCTGCGCTCCGAAAAGGAAAGAAGTCCGGTTTGTAGGGACTCTTGGCTGCCGAGTGAGCTCTCATACAGGCTTGAACTCCCGCATGAAGATGAATCCCTGCTGAAGGACGGCGTGCCAGTCTGTCTCTCAGCACATCGGGTTTGTACTTTGTCAAAAATAGGCACAAAAGTTGTCCGATCGTAGAAAGATGGATTATAGACTGGGGCGCTGGGGTTGCTCTGTGTTGCCCTCAGGTGCTCCAGCCACTTGTCCAACTGACCTCCTTCAATGGCGCTCTGGGGGCGAGGTGCACGTAGAGGGTGAGAGACACCAGGCGAAAACCCGTCCTCTGATATCAAGCTTTCCCAGTAGATTTCATCTCCTGATCTCCTCCTGTCTGTAGCTCTCCTTAAGTGGGAAGCTGGCCGGCGGAGAGCCATCCTTCTGGAGCTCAGATAAGCACTCAAAAGTTTCAAGTTTCACCCCACAACACAGACCCTTAACAGTGGAGGTATCAATGAGAACCCCCTCCCTTAATTGGACATGTTACTACGAAGCATTCCAGAAATCCATTGCATCCTTGATCCAGATCTGTCAAGAGAAGGTCTAGTTAGATACACTTCAGGATGAGAATCAGAACAGAATCCTGGTACGCCACAAGACAATCAACAATTTCCTGATATCACTATATTGTGCTGCTTACCAGTTACGGACACACCATCCTTTTCTCCTCAATCTGTAGTGCTCAGGAAGTAAACACTCTCTGTCTTGATATAAAGTAGGTGCTAGTGGGTACTGTCTCCAGTCAGGCATGTAGCAATGTGAGGGACGCTTTGGCGAACAAAAGAGTTACTGAGCACAACAGCTGAACTTCCAATAGAGGAAAGAAGAGGAAAAAAAAAGCAAGAGAGGGATGGGCAGGGCTGGGGAAAAAAAGAAAAAGGAAAAAAACATTTGTTGACGTAGCGAGATCTTCATCCAAACAAAGACCATAGTCAACATTCAGCATTTAATTACCAAACCATCTTATTTTGAGTTTATCCAACTCTGACACACCATGCAGTGCTTAAATAAGTGGATCAAACTTCCCGACATTTAGATGTCCTCACAAATGAATGAGCATAACTAATGAGCAGATTATCCATGTTACTCCATGACTCACTTAATGCGTTAGAAATCCTCTCTGTTGAATTCCCCCATGATTCTTCTCCTCCCTGTGATCTCGTGGTTGGTGGCAGATGATGAGCGTTGCTATCCTCAAGCGAGCCGTGTGACTCCAGCAAGACTGTTATAATATGGGTCAGCGTCCTCTTGGAAAAGTAACTGTGACCCACATGATGTTCCACAGAAAGAAGGGTATCTACAAGACAGCAGAATCTGCTTCGCACCGACGGCAAGATTTTTATTTAGAGCCGGTTAAACAGAGATCTTCAAAAGTCCTTCACCTCTGAATTGACACTATCTTTGATGTTTAATGAACTTCAGTGCTTCATGGTGGAGCAACAGCCCCTGCATGTCTTTCAAAGCCCCTCCAGTGTAATTCACAGCAATAACATTTCCCAAATTCCCTTCAAACACAGACACCTCAAGTGTCATTTACATGGCCATCTGTAAAGGTCTTATCGACCGGACAAAAACTGGATCAGTTTTCATTTGTTGCCTGTGCTCTTTCTGGGAGATAACATCAAAACATATCAAAGACAACTCAATTATGACATTTCAATGAAGATTTATGTTTTATTTATTTATTTTTTTTAAGGGAATAGTCTTGCAAAGGAGACTAAGTTTGATAGCAGCAGCCCCCTCTGCTGACAAAACTCAAGCACCGCAGGTGAGGGATCTCAGGGACAAGGAGGCCATGAGGTGATCAGCGTAGACATTTCTAAATGAGATAGGTTGCAACCTCAAGACTCATCACTCATACAAATAGGTTGAATAAAGGGATGCAGATTAAAATGTGTGCCAGGTGCATCCCTCTCATGGCTTTAATTTAGCACCTGCAGCTTTATGGAACAACTCTTATCAGTTTAGTGGATCACTGCTGAAGCTAACAGGCTCGATTAGGCTGCAATAGATTCATCATTACACATTCAGAGGGAAGGAAATGGGCATCAATTCTAACTCAGCGGTTGAGCCAATAAGAGGAACAATCTCTCTTTGAAAGTGTGTTTTACTGTAAGGTAATACCAGAGGCTTACCATGTGATGCAATGACACGTAAACTGCTATAGTTGGTTTCTGAAGAAAGTAGAAGTTAATAGTAGTAATTATATCTAAGCTTGTCTGCAGCTTTATGTCCATCTGTAATCCGATTGGCTCTCCCTTTGCCGCATGCATTTGTCCTTTATCTGAGAGCGCCAATCAGATTATAAGGAGATTCCATACCCAACAGGTAGAGGCACTAATGAGCCAAATTTAAATTCACTCTGTCAATAAAGCTTACTAGAAGAAGGTTTTCAGCAATCCTGCTGTGAATGGAGGACTGGAGAGCAGCCTGCATTTCATGAACATAACACAATGGCAGCCAATGTTTTGTTTGCTTTGTTGGTGGGTTAAGTTACAAATCCCAGTCTTGGTTGTCATTAAAGTGTGAAATAACACTTACTGAGCCTGACACAGATTGAAATTAAGGAATATTGTGGAGTAGAGTCAACTCCAGGTCTATTAGTAGATGGAAATGATTGTAAACTGCTGTTGGGGACCAAATTAACACGAATCAAAGCGGTTTTGAGTTAGAACTGAATAAATGTTTGCGGCATGGATTTATTGCTGATTAATTGATGTTTTCTCTCGAACACTCAGAAAATGTAATTCCACAAACTGATAGTGTGAACAGAGTCCCTCCAGACAAACCAAGGAAATGTTATCTTTGCAAGTGAACAAAAAGTCCACAAAAAGGACTGTTTTGTTCTTACTGGGCATATACTGTATCTTAGGTCCCTGCCAATTGACCACTAAATGTCAGATATCCCACTGTCAGTAAATGCAACTTGAGAAGGAGAGTCACTGCTTCCTTCAAACTGGACTGAACTGGGGACTGAAGCATGAACTCACATCATTCTGCATCTATTGATAATATGATATTTACCATTTGGTATTCAATTGGTACAGGCTCAAGATAGTAGTGAAGGAAGTGAAAAAAAATATTTGTGTACAAACAGATTTTTTTATTTTTATTTTTTACTCTTTTTGTATACTCACCCCGTCGACACTATTACTTATGTGGAAAAACATTTTAGAGTCTCATCAGAGGCTGCAAACATTATATTTTATTCAAATCCAAAACATTTAACATTTCACACTGAATGAAGTAAAAATATAACATTAACTGGGAGATTTAGTAACTTTTTCCCCCTCATACCATAAAGACTTTGAACAGAGTACAATGTATATACGCCTAACTGAAAAAAAAATCAAATGTGTGCAAGGATGTTGGGTCAAATCTTTGCCGTTCTGTGAGAAATGTCCCCCCTTACTTAGAAAAATACTAGAGATTCATTTCTCAAAACTTTTCTTTTTTTTCTTCTTGTATTCCAAACTGTTTTACCATTTGCATAACAGTTTTTATGTTAAACATCTTTATCAGTTCTTCATTTGGATACCTTTATTTGTAATTAGAAATTTGACAGAAAACAATTAGAGCATTCTAATTTATTTTTCTGTTTACAATACCAAGACTGTAAAACAACTTCATGAAAATGACAGTATGCAACTTGTGCCAGAATGTTGGCAGTGATGACAGCTGACTGTTTAACAGGTAACATTATCTTGTTTGACTAACTGGCTTCCTGGGACATGGCTACTTAATGAAAACCGGTTGTTTCGACCACTTTTAGCAGTAGTGCAAGTGGAGTAGGATGAACTGCGGGGGGGAGAGAGAAAAAAAAAAGTTGTGTTCCAGTCCTCCCCCTTGCGGAGCGTCCTGTCACTGGTGGAAAATGGCTGCTCGGAGCAGCTCCCTAAAGCTCAGAGAAAACTGAAAAAAAAAAGAGAGTCCACATTACATGTAAGAAGTCATTTCTGGAGTTTCTGTGACAGACGAAACGACAACTCGGGGAAGCCCCGGCGGTCAGAATGTCTCGCTGGGTGCCAACTAAGAAGGAAAAGTATGGAGTTGGTACGTAAAAGAAAGAAGAGAAGAGAGAAAACAAACTTGCATGCTCCATCGTTAGCTCGTCCTAGCTCTGCTCTCAGACTGCACAAGTTACAGAGAATTGTGACTGGAAAACGACCGGCTCGTCGGGCTGTTAACGGTATTCACCGGTCAAATTTGCCTAAACTAGAGGAATGCAAATCATTCGAGTGGGGAATTTGCCCGGTTGTTTGCATGAAATGCATAACAAGGACTGAGAGTGTCTTTTGTGAGGAAGAGGACAGTGTGGATTGGGAATTGTTAAGAGGCGCGCCTAGTTGAGCGCTGTTTCCTGTGTGTTGTGGGGCCTCGGCTACTAAGTAACTAGTTACGGGATATACACCACTAGTTACTGTTAAACTTTGTGTTTGACTGTTTTTTTCTACTTCGTCTTTCACACAGGTAAAGGGTTTGTGGTCGGTCCTTTATTGTTACTTCCTCAAATGCGTTGAAACCTGGACCGAAAACACTCTCACGTTTGGCGTCCACTCTCTCTCCTCCAAAGAAACCACTTAACAATAGACAGTACACATAATAAGTTTTATTTTTTTCTTGTTGTTTTTATTATATCAAGGGTTGAAGATAAAATAAAGAGTAAAGGGCGAACACTTAGTCGGCTTGTCTTTGTGGAAAAGTCGCGAGAATTTACAGTATTCATTAATGTTAATTTGCAGACAGTGGTGAAGGAGGCATCCAGATCTTTTACTACAGTGAAACTTCATTATACCACGTGAGAGTTGTAGTTTTACAGATATGCTACCACCCACCCACTTTTTTCTCCTTAAAAGAAAGAAAGAAAAAAAAAGACATTATGAGGTGCATAATGTTGAAGCTTTGTGAGAGCAGCTGTTTGTTTTGTGGCTACAGGAGCATGAGCTTATTTAATTAAATTAATTTATTTAAAGCTATACCATCCAGTTCAGCTCAATTTTGTATCGTTTCAACTCACATCCAAGGCCATCTGTGGGCACTGACTTTGTGATAATCACAATTCCCTTTGACAAGTAACTGTTATATGAAAGTAAATCCAACATGGCAGAGCCAGACGGAGGGAGTGCAGTGGACTAAAGCTGCTGGCACAGTTTTACATGAAATAATAGTTGATTAATCTGTTGCTACGTTCACGCTGCCAGCCCAAAATCTGATTTTCAGCACATGCATTCAGAATCCAGCCTTTCCGACTGAGCATTCACATTAACGTCGCATGTGATCATGTTTACGTGGAAAACGCTGCAGACCGGCTTTGCAGCAGCTTGCCCTCAGCGGGACCTCCAGTCTCACAGGCAGCCCCACTGGTCACCTGGATTTGTGAGAGGTTAGGAGTTTACCCAAAGGTTTTGCAATCACGTGATCATTTCGTGGGAGTGTGCCTGTTTAAAGATGTACATCCTGCCTTGACTCGATCTTTCCAGAATAATGCGTTTAAAAAGGCTGAGCGCTGTCAAATAAAATGTTTTTTTTTTTTTTTCTTTTACTTGTGTGCTTTTTAACTGACCTTTTCCTCATGCAGCATTCATGGTTGCCAAGTTAGCTGTCAGCTAATGAAACTCACGTCAGTTCTGACCCTCTGGTAGACTTATTCATGTTTTGTGAATGACACAAGACACTATTTGAAATCCTATTTGTGAAACAAGACTGTTTTGTTAATACAATAGAAAGCACCCTTTAAACCAAGTCTGGATGTAGCTTGAATGTGATTTGAAGGAAAGAAAAAAATATTTAATTTTGTGCAGTCTGGGACTGTTTAGATCGAAAAAATATGTCTGTACTCGATCTGTAAATGCTGAAAATCGGAATTTGACTGGTAGTCTGAATGCAGCCTAAGACATTAAAAAAAACAAAAAACATAAGGGTTCTGTTACACAAATCTCTTTGTTTTGAAATTACTATTTCATCTTTTGATTTCTGGTGAGACGTTGGAATATTTGAGGTTTTTATGGAGCCATGTTAAAAGTTTAGTAGGAAAAAAATCTCTGTTTGGCAGAGCCATTATTGTTCATAAAAATCTGAAACGGACTTCTGTTGTTGGATGGCAAAATGGAGAGTAGATTCTGAATGCTGGTTTCCTTAATGGAAATAGCCCAAAAATGATTTGGGCTGACATTGCAAGTACTCAAAACTGTATTTAAGTGCTTCTTTCAGTTTTGTGACGAGGTTCCACATGCCAGCTGTTATAAAAGTAATCCCTGCCCCATGGCAGTTGGTGTTTGTGATGTTTGCATTGTTAGCTTTAGCATCAAGTCTATGCTTTCATAAAGAACTGCATTTCCTTGCGATGAACACTTGGAGCCTTGTTCTCTATTTCATGAGAACTGATGTAGAGGAAGTGGAATCGGGTGAAGATGGACTTAGCTGCTTCATATCACAGTTTTTTTGTCATTACGTTGTCACAGGTAACCCGCTCCAGATGTTTTATTTCCAGGGCCTGTAACATTTGTGAAGTGCTTTTCATACAAGTGTTTCTAATCAGCGATGTCTATGAATTTCTTCTGTCACATCACTTGAACTGTCAGCAGGATTGTTTATGAAATAACAGACTCATAAACTAGCCAGATAAAGCCGAGATAGACAGAAATATTCAAGCTTGTAATGTAGGAGAAGCATTGCAGGGCTTATAAAAATGAAAAATGAGACTAATATAACAAGGATTAAACATTTTCACTACGTTATACAGGAATGCATGAATAATAGTGTTAACAGGACTAGTAGAAATCCGGATTTTTCTGGGGATTCCCTGGAACCTCGCAGTTCAGTTTTCTCATCTCTGTTGCCAATTACATATGTTTAGCAGAAGAGTGTGGTTTCACAGTGGTGATTTATTGTTCTTAACTTGTACTGAACCCCAGCACGGGTGCACTGTGTCCATTTTGGTTATGCCCATTAGTGGGACTGTGGGCTTGCAGATGCAAACTGAAGGAAGATTTCAGCAGGTTACACTAAAACATTGGCCTACCAAACTGCAGCTTTTAAATGAGCTCTGATGTTTTCCAGGCTAGTCAATGCTGTATGAGCCTCTGTGTTTTTGCTACGCGTGTGTGCGCATGTGTGTATATGTGAGACTAAGAAGTGTAAAACATGTTTTTCTCCCCATTCTCAATTGCACTGAGTTGAATTTCTTCTTCAAAAAAAAAAAATCATGGAGAAAATTCTCATGGGCTTCACTGAATGCAAGAGTGGATGAGTCATTAGTTGAAAGAAGCAGCTGCCACATCACGACTGCGGAGGATTGGTGGGGTGCACAGCTATTGCACTTTTAATACTTCATGTGTTGACCAAGTACCACTAATGAGCACTCTGCGAGACCTCTTATTCTGTCAGAGCTCAATCTGCATCTATTTCTGCTTCAGCAAAACTTTTGTCATGCCCTTTAACAGCTCTGATAATAGTCCCAGTGGCTTTGCTAGTATGTGTGAGACAATTCTCTCCTGTAGTCCTTTCACGACTGTATTAATAATGAATGCCGCTGTCTCCTTACATACACTTGAAACTGTGATTTAAAAAAAAACAAAACAACTTTCTTTAAACAAACAAATTTGTGTTTGCATTAGCAAGGCTGTGCAAAGAGGTTGGCTTTAACAAATTAACTTAACTGAAAAATGAACCCTTATGGAGTAATAACTGATAGAAGAAAATGACTCGATGCGGTTTGTGCCTTTTTGTCTTCGCTGTATTGTGCAGTTCTCTGCTGCTGGTTATGTTCTCTATGTGGCAGTGAAAGACCCTCCGCCCCCGTTTTCAGCCTACAGCTGATGAGCGTCTCCAAGAGGAACAGATGAGCTCTTTAATGAACAAACCTCGCAGACTGCAGATAGAATTTAACTGTTTTCTGATTCTGCTGAATCAGAAAACAGTAACTGAAATAAAAGTTGATCAGTTTTCCCATAGGTCGGTTACTTAAAGGTGCCATAAACTGCATTAATTGACTGATTGAATTTGTTTTCTGAGGTGTCTAAATAGGGTGTCTAATGTTGTTTTTACTGAAAATTATATGTGCCTTTTTGCCACCCTGTTAAAGCTCTGATTCTCTTTGTCACTAGAAAAAGCTGCTTTTTTTTTAGGTTTTTATTAATGATTAAGCCGGCTACCTTCTGATTGGTGGTTGTTGCAGTGAATGAGCTGTGTGGTGATTGGTTGATTTATCATGAGGCTATTCCTGCGTTGGAAGTCATCCTGACGTGGAGCACATTTACGATTGACTGTATTAGAGCGACACGGCTCAATTAAACTCAGTTCAAAGCTGCTGAATGAAGATAGTTCAGAGAAAACACTGGACCCGCCATCACTCAGACACATCTTAGTCACAGAGAAAATCTTTGTTTGAGTGTCAGCTGCTAAATGAAGTCTTGAATCTTTGGAGAAACAATTGGGAGTGAAGAAAAGTACAAACTGATTTTCCTTCTTCGTATCATACAAGTTAATTGATCCTCAGATGGAGTTTCAGTCCTCCTGGAGTCCAGCAGAAAGTGGGCTGGTCTTTGTTAATGTTGGAGGAGTGTTATGAAACTCGTTGCAGGTTTTCAGGTTGCCTCAATTTAGTAGTCTAGTGTTGTATGGCAGTGTGCTTTGTGTATGTGTGTTTTTTTTCTTTTTCTTAATGGTTCTTTTGACTTTCTGTTAATTCTGAATGGTCAGTGATGGTCTCTGCCTGTGTGGCTGTTGCAACCCTAATAAAGTAAACTTTAATAGCTACAATTCACTCTTAAAAAGCAGACGCGTGGTGTAAAAAATATAATTTTTAACAAGGGGTGTTGTAATATACCACTATTGCTAATAATAGTTTTTTAACCTGTGTAAACAGCTAATATGCTTCCTTCCTTCCTGTCTCTACTTCGATTTCCTAATAAATCATTGCTATTTACACTTTTACATTTAGAAGTAAAAACTGAAATGACCAGTGGACACTTATTGTTGCAGTTGTGATTCTGTCTGCATCATTTACATGTAAAACGTATGTGAATGTTGGTTCCCATGTGCAGATCCTGTACAGGACACAGATGCTTTTCTGTGAAGACAAAAGTGAAGGAAGAAATCAGAGACGTTGCACTGTTTGGGGCCTCCTCAGAAACACTTGAATTTAGTTTAACCACGATTTGTCCATCATGTAACTGTATTAAAACTGTTTGAGGAAAAACAAAGCAACAAAGTTGCTGATCTGTTTCAACTGAGTTCAAATAATAAAACCATGGATCACCAACTGTTACAGGATATATGCTAGGATAAAAGGCCCTACCAGCAGGAGCTGTAAGCGATTTTTGTGAGGGTTGGTGGTAGTTTTATGGGGCCGCAGTCATTGATGTGTATGTCCTTTATTTGGAACCTCTATGGGGCTGAAACACATCCAGCAACACTCTCAGCTCCTTCAGTGCTGCGTCGCTTTTATCAATACATGTACTTGTCTGTATTTGTGTTCCTGAGGACTTGTGAAATGTCATCAGTCTCAGCCGAAGTTCCGTCGCAATTCTAAAGTCCACATCTAGACATTTGTGGTCAAAATAACCAGATGTGCTCTTGCCTGTTTGATAGAAGATGCGTCCAGTGGAGACTTTTATAGACTTGAGGCAGTAAAGTATCCTAGAATGTGTTTTGCATCAACAAGCAGGAGTAATGGTGGACTAGGAAGGAGTAAAAGTTCAAACTTCTAATTTGAGGTTAACATGGATCCTACTGGGAAACTTCTTCCAACTTTGTCTTTGAAGTTTTTCTTTTTTTTCTTTTCAAGCTCATTGCGCTTTATTTGTAACACCACTGAAATACAAAACCATAAAACGTATTAGAAAACACATCATATAAAGTAACAGTTATGGTCACTTTTGCCAAAAAAGTCTATGGTCCGTTTTAAGTCGCATTAAAAATTAGAGTGTTTTATTTAATGCTCAGTTAAATTGTAGATGTTTTTGAATGAGTGTTAGCCTGCTAGCTTAGCTGTGCTATCAAGTACACTGCTGCTGTAATTGCAGAAAGATCGAGCTGCATCCTTCTGTCCTTGGTAGTTAACGCTTCACAGTTAGACTTATAAGTCCAGGTTTTTGAATACTGGACATTGAGAAACCTGATGTTGTGTGTTTGTTTATTTTATTTTATTTTTTAATGTCATTTTAACTTCCAGTATGAAGTGGTACAGCATGGTAACTTGCTAAGTCAGTGGATCCAGTCAGGACCATCATTAAATGGAGACATAGTGGATGAAAAAAGCGAAGAGGAGGTTGGCGCTGTGACAGTCTCCAGGTTTTACCCCAGACCCCCGCCCTATAATGGCCAAGGAAGTTGGGGCAATGTGGGAGGAATGTATATATCATTCCATATGCTTTGTTAAAACATTTGAAGTACACTCCCTGTTCTAATTGTCTCTGTAGAGTCTGCTATGACCAGCACAGTAGAGAGATTTTAACGTTTCAGTGATTTTAAGTTGCCTAATCTACCTGCAACCTGAGACGTAAGTGGAAATGCAAGACTCCTGCTGCAAATGATATTTTAGCTCTCTGACTAAAGCTCTGGGACATTAAAGTTTTGGATGCTTGTCTTTGCAGTGTCACTTTGCTGAGTTCGCACTCAATATGACTAATTTAGATAATCAGCATTGACCATTAAAAGAGCTCATAAGAGAGCACATGGTCACCAGATGATTTTAGCGTTGTTGCTCCAGACAAAATTGCTGATATTTCTGCATTTCCACTTTGGTAGAACTTTGAATGCAATAGCCTTTTCTTTTATTCTTTGATTTGCCCACCAGTTGCTTACAGACATAATTTGGGTGGGACTGTAGGCTTTTATTTCTCTGGACAGTGTTTGGTCTGGTATGTCAGCTCTCTGACTTAATTTTTGAAGCTTAGCTTCATAAAGTCTCTGCAATCCTCCGAATCTAACCAGAGGCAACTGCCAGTTTATTGCTTTCTACATTGTTTGAGAAGACAGGCATTACCCTGAAGAATTAGCCCGACTTCCTTCTTCAAACAATGTCTTCAGTTCCACTGGCATTTTTAGACTGCTGCCCATGGGCCCAGATAACTCTGTCAATCTCGCCAAAACTGACGCACGAAGGAAACATGGGTCTCTCTTTCTCTCTCTAATAATAGACATAAGCCAGAAAAGTATGGGATTAAGAAGTTAAAAATATATATACGTATTTAAGTAGGTAGTACAGATAATACTGTATTGATGAATTGAGAAATGCAGAGTTACAAGGACTGTAAATATCGACAGTTGTGTCAGGTGTTGTGATGGTGGTCCAGGTTGTGGCATAATCTGACACATTTAGCTGCTGCTAAGATGCTGGCTGTTCTCTCCAAGGATTCGCTGCATTTTAGTTTGATCGGGCAGAGAATCAAAGCCGGTGACTTTATGTTTTAGTTTTGAGAGGAACTCGGCTCTGATCTGTTCACATTTGTTGCAGCGCATCAGGATGTGTGTCTCTGTCTCCACTTGTCTGTGTGGACAGAGCTGAGACAATCTGTCCTCTCTGGGCAGCAGGTCTGCCTGTCTCTATGGCTAAACTGTGGTCACTGAGTCTGGACACGGTCAAAGTCTTTCTCAGTTTCTCATCTGTCACGTTGCTCAGATATTCTGCCACCATGTACTGTCTGTTTAGCGCTGAAAAACACTCAAGTTAAGTGAAGTTAAATGTTAACTAAAGTCTTTCTCTCTCTCATGGCTCCTGTTGGGATTATTAAGAAGGAATAAGGCCAACTGTTGGTCAATATTATGATGTAAAAATTATCTGAAAATATGTTTCTTGACCTTGAGATAACTTCCTTCCATAGTTATTTTCTTTACAAATACCAGCCAGCTTAACATAATTTCGAGATGAGCAGTTTCGAAGCCCAGTTATTCTTGTGGCATCTGAAAACGTGATTCAGCTTGGCCCGAGGGAGAGTTGCTTCGCCGTCTCTGGCATCTGTGATGAATTCACCGGAAATATTCCTCCATGCTAATTTCAAATGTTTTGTCATTCATTTTGTGTCTTCAGGATGTCACTGTTCTTGAAAACGCAAGAATGTTCAGAGGGTTATAACTCTAGAAGACAAACCAGGAAATGTTAAGCAAGAAGAATGAACTGAATGCACAATGAATCGTCCTTGAGAGTGTATGGTGTCATGAGAAATGTTTTCCACTGGCTGATCCTTTTCTCCTTTAAATGAAACTTTAAGTAAACCAGCTCAGAACATGAAACACACAAGCTGTTCAACATTGATTTACATTTACTTTGTCAGCATCTCACTGTTTCAGGTTTTACCAAAGAGGAAGTGTGGTTTCCCGAAGGTCAGATCACAGACTAGCAGCTTATCTTAAAGGACACTGGGTTACAGAAGTGCACACACTGAGCTCTAAATTTCAGCTGCAGTGTTGCTATGATTCATCTTTTTAAACCAGTGTGTTTGGCAGACCAGCAGGACAGACAACCCCAGAGGGCTGACTGAAATTTGGAACAGGTTAGTGGTGACTGACACATTGGGAGCAGAAAATAGAGATGTAGCCACCTCATCTGTTGACATGGGCTATAAGTAATTTGTAAAGCCCCTACCCTGTACTCAGGAAAACAGCCTCCCACCCACATGTGCAATAAGCTGACGTATACGGCTGCAATTAACATGCAGTGTTGGTTACTACAAAAATTCTTACCATATGTTTGGAAGCACATTCCTGATATTTTAAATATGCTACAATAGCTCTCCTTTATTTGTTAGAGCATAGATGATTGTTGCATTGCGTCGTCATCTTGCTGCTTAGTGTCGCTTTCAATCCAGGCAAAAAAAACCCCCAAAACATTTAACAATATTAACCACATGTAGTTTTTAAACATGCGATTTGATTTCCCCTTTCTACCCAGAAACGTTTTACTTTAGATAATGCTTTGATGATATAGTTGAAGACATTTTTTTTTTTTTACTGAAGTGAAATAAAGCAGATGAAGATGAGGGAAGAGGTGCAAAGGGAACTTTTTTCTCCCTCTTTTTCTTCTTGTGATGCTCATTTCTGTCAGTTGGTATTCATGAAGAGTGTGCAGAGTATCTAAAAGAATGTGCAGATGACTGTGATAGTTTTATCTCACACATCCTTCCTTCTTGTGTGTGTGTGCAGGGCTGGGAGGGTGGGTGTTGCTTGTGGGAAGTGTGCAACTGTTTTCAACAGTTACCTTGAGCCTGGATGCTAAACTAACACCGCTATTTGCAGTTTTACAACTTTGAGCTCGCAGTGTTGGATTATTTCTTTTCATCTGCATGCAGAAAGTAAAATCCATTCTCCACTCAGAATCTCATCTCGCTCAGATTTTTTTCCCCTCTACTTATTTATTACAGCTGAGCTGCCCTGCAGATCTGTAAACAAGCATCTTTTTTTCCCCCTTCTCTTACTCACCCGAACATAAATGTCTGTAAGCCTCGTCAGGCATTTTCCATCACATGGCATGTTACTGTTTGTTTTTTGTTTCCCATTGCGAGTGGGACCATGAAACTGATACTTTTTCATACTTCCTCAGTCAAAATTTCAAGCAAGCCGAGATGCTAAAACCGTGGACCACTGTTGCACAGAACAATTTTCCATCAGAAAGGGGTCTGGGGTCATTTTATTGGTCCTCAGATGTATTACCCATTCAGATTTACCTCTCAAAACCCATATCTGGTCACATTGTACCAGAACCCCTCCAGTTCACAGGCATCCTCAGCGGTACAGGACGTACCAGAGCAGGAGTGGGTTTTATGCAATGACTCGGACAGGAGAGTCTAAGAGTCATTCAGCAGTGTTCCTTCCACTTTGGATGCGTGTTGATGATACGTGTCTGCTTGTCGCTCTGTCCATGTGACTGGCTTTGCTTCAGATTCACCATATTCCCATCAAGTGATGTTCAGTGGCTGTTTTTATTCCCTGAAACCACTGGAACTAGTCCCTGGAAATCAAAGTTGAATCCAGAGGGCCTTTTCCTCTTTTGATACCAAGAATTAGGATGTCTGGCCCGGCTGCCCTGCAGCAAGACACAGTGGCTGAAAGGACTGAGGAGGAGGTTGACCCTTTTTACTTTTCCAGACTTTATTTTTGTCAGTGGAAATTTTTATTCTTAAAAAAATAAAAATAAAAACCTGCTATTTCCTATTTAACACTAAGGTTTCTCTCCATGTTGAGGCAGTTACATGCCCAAAAGTCATCTATAACATTCCTTCACTAAACTTATTTGCCGTGTCATTAATGTCATGGCTCCACACTACACATGTGTTGTTGTATTTTGCAAACCAGTTTTTGAGACGGTGCAAAACAAAACTTTACAACTAGGAGCACCAGTGCAACTTGGAAATATCACTCCACTTTTTGCTTTATTGCCGTAGCTTAATGTGCATCATGTGTGTTAGAATGGAGAGCTCACACGAGCCTGTAGCGCACCTGCGAGCAGCTTTTGAAAGGCCGAAGTCAAGTAATCAGTGCATAGAAGAGACTGGAGTGACTCAAGAACAGAGGCTGAACTACCGCTGAATATGATTTATAAGAGGCCAGAACTTGCAGTCTTCTGGGGATTTTTGAGACGTGTCCTTCTGGGTTAGTGGCTTCTTCTAGTTTGACAAGCGGACAAGATCACTCATCTCACAGCCAGTGATGATCTTTTCCTTACAGAAATGATGGAAACATAGTGCAATTTTTCCCATTGCGCTCAATCAGTGCCTTTCAAATCAGTTTTCTATTGGGATTTTATTACAAATTCATATATAAACTTTTTTTCTTGGTATTCATTAGATGCTGTTACATAATCTTTGTCAAACTTTGTATATCATCTCTGCCTATTCTCCGTGGAGGTCAGTATGACTTTTCTATTATTCATTCTGAAAGGGAATTGTACATTAACCATGGGCCGTGCTGCTTGGTGAGGCAGTTCTAATAGTACAGCTCCCAGTGGCGTGCTGTGAGATGGCTGTTAAGACAAATGACAACTGGCCTATTTAATCAGTGCATAGCTAAGTGGTTCCACACTATTCCATCTTGGCTCACCACTGACACAAAGCTAGAGCACTTTTACATCTCGATTCAAGAACTGAAGCCATCTGGGAGGTTGAGTTGAGCTGGAGAAGGAGAGCATTAGGGAATAATTTAGCCTCAGATTTATGTAGTTTGTGGTTTTACCTTCGCTAACTCCAGTGAAGATGAGCCGGCATTTAAAATCAAAGCCTGATTTATTTATTTATTTTATATCGACAACCAAAAATGGATTTTCAGTAAGTTAACATGTTGTAAAATTGCAATTTTTTTGTTCATTGCCTTTGTGACTTTGGTGTGGACTGCAGCTTCTGGAAACAGATGTTCAGATCAATATGTAGCCTGCATGTTTACTGTCAGGTGTTGATTTCTTCTGTGAAAAAATGTGCAATCCCTTGATATTTATATTTGGTTGCTCAGAAAATTTGCATTTGACTGTTGTGGGTGATAGTGGCAGACAGTGACAGATCCTCGTAGTGAAAGTTGACTCATAGAAGTGGTACCTTTTCTGACAATTGCAGTGAGACAGTGAGTCAGTGAAACTTGGCTGCACAGACGGGTTTTCTCCAGAACCCTGAGTATTGATTTGTGGGTGTGCCAAGCAGCTTGGGCCATTGTCTGGAAAAAGTCCTGCTGCGCTCTTAAGAGTCGCTTGACAGATGGTTAATGGAGTGTAACACGTCAGTGTGAAACAAAGGTCACTGATGTAGACATGTGTTATTACATAATTCAGACTCGTGTAGGAGACCCTTTCAGCTGTCTCTTACATGGGCAGGCTGTATTTTTAGTTTCTGCAGTAACTAATTATAAAAGCCTTCTGTGATGCAATCAGCAGAAGGAAAACATGTCCTTATGACCAAAAGATGAACTTCAATAGGACTTGGATGCTGTTACGTAAGATATAAACACTAGTGGAAAAAAATATTTCCTGTCAAAAAATCATTTTCTAAAAAGAATATTAACTGACTTTTTTTTTCCCTTCAATAAAGACTGACCTTGTAGAATTACTGTTCATGTATCCATTAAAGTTTTCTAATTCATGGTGTTTATCATGGAGCTTCTGTGTTCGTTTGGAGGATTATTTAGTTTGAAATTAAAGGAATACATAAACCAGCTGAGAATCGGGTCAGGATGCACATTCAGTCTGCTCTTCTTGTCCTAGTCCATTTAAGATTTTTATTTTTTTCCTAATAATATAAACATTACAGATGTATTGATCCACCTTTTTGTGTTTCAGTCTGATTCTGATTGACACCTCCTGATAACTGATGCTGATTCTAATAGCAAAGGTTAGCCGTTGTTTTTGAATTTAATATTTACAATGAACATGCAAACACACACATCTACACTATCCAACCTGTCAAATACAGGATACACTATTAAAGATTTGAATTTGAAATTAATTTAGTTTCATTCTGTTGTCCAATCCGTGGGCTACTTCAGTGTCAGCCCTTGATACCGATATTGGATAAGATAGGTCCCATCAGTTAAAAAGTCTCTTTTTTTAAAATACAGATCCATCTGGGAGTCAAAATCAAGACCCTCTGTAACATTTTTTTTGTGTTTTGGGACTAGTTAATGACATCCCATGACCCAGTTTTCATCTCGAAATATCTACGCTCACAGGAAAACTATCAATATCCTTTTTCAAATCTTGGGCTTTACTCTGATTGTCTGCCAGGCACCCGACAGTGACATTTAATTGCATTTCTTTGCCTTTAAATAGGAGGCAAAAATGTTTTCTTTGTGGTAAATCATGGAAGTAAAACTAAAACTGTCAAAGCTTGAACTAAGTATCCCTTCCAAAATCAACGTGACTGCTTATGCTGAAGCTTTATTTTATTTAAGGGTTAAACATGCAGCTGAGCTGAGGATGTGCCAGGCTGCCAGTGGGTGAGCTCACACTGGAAGACTTTTCTGTTTTGGTGGATCAAGCATGGGCTGAAAGGATCAGCTCCAAGGGAAAGCTGACTTCCTTTAGAAGGAAGGGTCTAGCTGTTTATTGTTGTCAGGTGGGGCTTTGTGTCTACGTAGACCTTAAAAATGATGACTGTTGGCATGCAAGCTATTGCTTTTGTTTAGGCCATAAGTTAAAGTATTAAATTTTGTTTTGCTATGTGAACCTTGTCATAGGTAACTCATTGTTATTATTGTTGTTATTTTGAGCCTTTTCATTCCTTCTTGAGATTTGTAACCGAATTCACACGGCACAACATCACTGAAGCTGTTCAGGCTGTTAAAACTTTAGCGCTTCTATCAGCTGCTGTCCACATTAATGCTACATTTGCTACCTTTGAAATGTCCCATGGGTTGCTTCGGAGACTTGTAATTGAGGTGTCAGTCATTGATTGTATTTGGGAGTGCGGCGTGCAGCAACAGACGGCCTTTCAGTACAGCTGGTATTTGATGAAATGCCCTTTTGTCTGTTTGTAGATGTGTGTGCATGTGTGTGTCTGGATAAATACTTGATAAAGTCAGAACCTCGCAGCTCGGAGTCTCCAGAGGCAGATTTGGATTTCATGGAGTGACAGCTCTACTCTGTGACCAACCTTTTGGGATTGAGATTAAGTTGTCCTACTGATGTGGCTGACACCTCAGAATCATTTTGTTTAATACGGTGTCCTCACTATTTGTATTTGTTCCAAAATGCCGTTTCAGAACAAAGCAACACTGCAGGAAAAAAGAAAAGCTCCTCCGTAAACGCGTACTGCACAGCCTAAACTTTGGTGATTGTTCTTATGGTTTTCCTCCTGTGAATCTAAATAGTTGCATCTTAATTAAATAAGGACTTAAGTTGCATAACAGTAAATTTCAAAGACAACAAAGCCAGAAGCGCTTGCTGTTGTGTTTCCACATTGTTAAAGGGCAACTTGCAGGTTAAATCAAAAACTGAGTGAATACTTGACCTTGTCAGAAGAAGTCTTTTAAAAACATATATCTAAAAATTACTATGTAGAACAGAATGTAAAACAGAAATTTTAATGCAAATGCACCCACAGTAAGCTAGGCTCTGACAGCAGCCTCTTTCCTGTTAGCAACACGTCATATGACGTAGACAGAGGCAAACAGTACGATCTCATGCTCATTAACTTTAATTGTGGGTGGATGGAGTTGGGAGAACAGTAGTGAGAAACAGAGAGATGGAGAAGTGATGATGGTGAATTATTGTGTTTGTTCTGATTGTACGAATTCCTTCCTTTCAGGACATCATGACCATCATTTTCCTTCAAGGAAAAACAAGTTTTTTGACCCTGGGTCTGTTTTGTGCAGGTGTACAGAGCAGACTTCTGATGCATCTGTCACCACATACTCAGTCGTTTGAGGCGCCAATTTCCCTCCATAGAGCTACCTGGAGCTGTGTTGGCGTCTCAGATGGGATTGAGGAGGAAGGACCATGTGAGGCTGATGATCGATGCTGTTAGAAATGCCTTTAACATGCAAGTTCTTAGCATTAGCTATGCCGGAACGTCCAAATCACAATGACCGTTTACGATGACATCACAGCATGTCCGAGTCTCCTTTTCAACTTGTTTTGAAAGAGCAGACTTCAAAGTATATACCAGTTTTTAAATTGTGTTAATAGGCCATGTAAAACCAGAGTTATGCTCAATAATTAATAAAAATATTGTTTGTGGCATAGTTATATATTTCTCTGGTTCTTAAAATCTAATTGTTCTATCATTAATGTACACTATACTGTATAGTGGTGTCCAACCTGCAAGTTGCCCTTTAAGTTTACAGTTTTTAAACCCTTCGTACTTTACCACTTGAATATTTCTTGAAAAATAAAGAAACTGGTGTGCACTGGTTCGAAAAGTGTCATTTGCACTTTGCACTTTACTATCAAAAAATTCTCCTTCAAGCTGCTGATGGTGTTACTTTTCATTTTAAATCAATGTTGGAGAGTAGTTGTCAAAGTGACTGTAGGACATGTCCTTGTGTTCTCTCATCAAGCTGAGATTGAATGTCATCTGGAGTTCCCTTTATTGATGCAAAGCCTGTTTCCCCATCTCAGAAAGGAGCTACACACCGGAGAGCACAGCCTCATCAAGTGTGCAGATGAAAAGAACTACATGTGATTTGTCTTGCAAAAAAAAAGATTAATATGAATACAACATTACATTGTTGCCTGACAAGGAGCAAGTCTTGGTTGTGAGGAGGACAACTGAAGTTTAATAATTCCCAGCAGTTATTATTTTGTTTATGGGGAGGAGATCGATGAGAAGTGATGAACTGATAAAAGTTTCGTAACAAGTAATGTTTATGGATCTGCAATGAACTGAGGAGCGCCATCTGCTTCCTACATGGAAATACAAGCTCATTAGCTCTGTTGAGGCTTTGATAAAACAGGAAATATTTCACTGTGAAATGCCATATGGAAACTCAAAATTGTCCCACTACGCACTGATCATTTACCCTGGAAGACAACTGTTACACTTAAAATTACACAAAAGTAAATTATGGCTAGTCATTGATATGGTTTTGCAAGTTCTATTATCAATATATTTAAATAGACATCTAAATATATTCAAGTTTTCAACCAGAAATTTGTTGTTGGTTGTTGGTACAACCCTCGAACCCGGTGGTGGACACCTCGGGTAAGAGATGCCCTCAGTCCTATCGAGCTTGGTTAGCTTGTGGGAGTCTGGAAGCAACTGATGGGTACCAACAGGCCAAGGGAGCTGTGGCTTCGACGGTTTCTGATGCAACAACTCGGGTGTGAGAGGAGTTTGGTTTGGTTATGGAAAGTGACTTGTGGTTGTCACCAAGATGTTTCTAACAGGGAAAGCAGTGCTCCACCAGCGCTGTGCACAGTGACAGTGGGGTGTTGTTGACCTCAACTGGTGATGTTGTCAGGTGATGGAAGGAATACTTCAAGGATCTTCTCAATCCCACCAACACGTCTTCAATAAAGGAAGCTGAGTCTGGGGACTCTGAGGTGTACTTGCCCATTACTGGAGCTGGGGTCACCAAGGTAGTTAAGAAGCTGCACGGTGACAGGGCTCCAGGGGTGGATGAGATCCGGGATCAGGGGTGAATGTTGTACAGCTGTCCTGGTTGACATGTCTCTGCAACATGACGTGGACATCAGGGGCAGTACCTCTGGACCTCTGGATGGTGGTTCCCCTCTTTAAGAAGCAGGACTGGAGGGTGCATTCCAACTGGAGGGGAATCATACTCCTCAGCCTCCCTGGTAAGGTCTATGCAGGAGTACTGGAGAAGACAGTCTGATCGATTGTTGAATCTCACATTCATATTCTCATATTCTTCAATAGCAGCAGTGCGGGTTCTGTCCTGGCTGTGGAACACTGGACGAGCTCACATCCTCACTAGGGTACTGGGGGGAGTATTGGAATTTGCTCAACCAGTCCACATATGTTTTGTCTCTTGGGGTGTCCTGTGAGTAGTGCTCCAGGAGTATGGGGTATGGGGTCCATTAGAGACAGGGTGAGATGTTTGGTCATCCGGGAAAGACTCAGAGTAGAGTCGCTGCTCCTCCACATCGAAAGGAGTCAGTTGAGGTGGTTTGGGCATCTGGTTTAGATGCCTCCTGGAAGCCTCTCACTGGAGGTGTTTCAGGCATGTCCAACCAGGAGAAAACCATGAGGAAGACCCAGGACATGCTGGAGGGATTATATCTCTCAGCTGGCCAAGGAACGCCTTGGTATTCCCCTGGAGGAGCTGGAGGAGGTGGTCAGGGAGTGGGAGGTCTGGGCCTCAGGTAAAGGTTTTTCACAAATGTTATTGGGATTAAAATGAAACTCTTGCAAGAAAAATATAAATAAATATGTAGGAATACTCCACCCACCCACCTAAAAGTTCATGATCTCAACATTAAGTTTATTCATGACACAACTCTAGATAATATAATGTTGATACAGAGCGCCAGGAAAACTAAACCTTTTAATCAAGAATTAACTCTTGGAACCGTCTATGGGATGAATAGGCTGCCCAAGTACAGATGCTATATTGCAGGCAGTCCCAGTTCAACTCCTGGCCAGAGACCCTTTGCTGTATATCACCCTTCTTTCTCTCTGTACTTTCGATAAAGGCCACTAGCACCCTAAACAATCTGGAAAAAAAAAATCATCCCATGCCAATGCCGATTTGCTTTTGGACCCCTATAAAAGTCCCCGTCCACAAGATGCAACTATCATGCACAAATACACTGTACAGTTTACATAGCAGATTATTTTCCTATGAATTCTCTAAAGGAAAACCCCCTTTATTACTTAACAGTAACTGGTGTGTATCACATTTCTGTCACGTACAAGCAAATACACACTCATTTTCATGTGCCCAGACATACAATCCACCCACCTAGCATTGATTTTATTGAGGCTATATAAATTGCACAAGCTCTCCTTGTACAGTGAAGCATAAAGGGAGCTGATCACGGCCAGAACTCTGCTTTATTAAGACCTCCGTTTACACTCTCCTTTATTGAACGTATAAATAAGTCTTGGGGTCCTGGTGCCACTTTTACCGCTCCCCTAATGCTTCTGTTGCTCTTATAACATTTTAGCTAACAAAAGCCACTTACACACTGCAGATACAGTCTTGCCACAAACCTGCTTTACCAAATGTCTCTAAGGAGCGTGTGGAAAAGACATGAAGCTATTTCCACTAATATAATTCCATTTACAAGCAGGAATTAAACCTCAATGCACACTACGTTAACAAAATGGCTATTCACTAGAGGACTTTGAAGTAATGGGACCAAACGCTGTTCGGGATGTGAATTTCATCTTCGAAGTCGATTAGAAAAGCGAATGGCCGTTCCATCTGTGTGTTAGACACAATGCTGACCTGAACATTTTCTGGTAAAATTCACCTCTGTTTTCACACCATCATTTGTTTATCCATCCATGCTTTTCTCAGGGCTCATCTCGCCTGTCTTTCCCATACTCAGCGCGGTTACCTCCCTTGAGCGGTGTGGTTTTCTAGGTGTGATGAAAGTAGTTCCCGTTGTTGTGTGTGTGATGCCGTCCTGTCCTCGCTGGAGTTCTGCTTCTCATCACCAAGCTGGAGCTGGATGAAGGCTGCTGAGCTGGTCACCTCTTGCTCTCCACTATCAGCTGGAATGGCTCTATGATGAACTCCAGTGCGGTGGTTTCCTCAGAGGATTAGCAGAGCAAAGCTCAGCTGGGGAGCTTTGCGCCTGAACTGGGTTATTAAATCTGGGTAATAAGCAGACTCAGCGATTTAGGCGGATGAGTCGTGTATAGAAGGAGAGAACCAATGCGAACCTCAAGGAACCTTCAGTCTGCTGGAAATAATAATCTGTGATGAGTATATTCCCCTGAGTGTGCTTTGTTTATATGCATTGTAAATGGGATTCAAGTTCAAAACATACCCTTTATTAAGCCCGGAGCATAACTTCTCAGAAGTCCACTGACATCACCCTCAAACTAAATCTGTTTCCCTGCTGTTGGGTGAAACTCAGTGGAACATCACTCTCAGAAAAACAAAGCACAACAGAAAACAAACAAAAAAAGAATAAAAGAAGCAAACATTTGATTTAGAATGTTTGCACTGAAACAAATGGTGCTACAACCCCTGCTGTGTTAGTGAGACACCAGAGCAACAAAATAACTTTCCGCTGCAGGAAGCTGATTACTCCAGGAACCATGTTAACAGCGTCCCCCCTCCAGTGGCTCACGGCTGCATCCTGACACTGTGAGCTTTGATTTGTAGCATTTGGAGAGATTGCGATTTCTGTCTTAGTTTAAAGTTTGGTGTGGGCAGGGGCAACACCACTTGATCTCCTGGTTGCTTGGGGAACATCAATATTGGATTTGGGGGTGAATTTACCCTTAAATGACTGGCAAGACAGCACAGAAACCATTGAGAGGCTCAGTTAACACCCTGTCAGAACATTGAGAGAAGAGATAAAAGCGTGCTGGGAACAGTGCCTCAAAGCTACGTCTAATCCTTACACCGCATCCTGGACACTAGCCCTGTGTTAAGAGATATCGCAGCAGCTGCAGCAACCCCAGCTACTCTTCACTCAAAACTCTCCATTCCTTAACTATGGAGATTTATTCAGCGTGAACAGCAAAAGGGGGTGGTTATGGTTTCAGGGTGCTATTTAGTGAGGCTGTACTCGTGTCTTCGTCACAGAGGAGGCAGGTTCTGTTCCAGTGATAGCCTCTTAAAAGAGGGTGGACATATGCTCAGCATGTTATCTTAGATAATTGTTGGTATGGCAAACAAATACATTCCGAGAGCATTATTTGTGTGCTGTGACATGTGAAAGCCATGAGACATAAACACTGTAATTCTGTTTAAATGACACATTACACGACGAGGCAGCTGTGGTGCCAGGTTGCGTTCTGATGTTGCTAATGAAAACCGGGCTCAGGATTAATAGCCGGGAGGAATTCATTATCAGCATTGTTTGTGTAAAATTGGGTCCTATTCTCTATATCCACAAAGGGGTGGGCATGGTTTCGTAAATCCTGAGACAATTTCAGAAGAAACAACTCTTTGAAGTTTTCTTTGTGTTCTCACGTGGTATTTATACTTTCTTTTACAGGGAAACATTTGAGGACGATCATTCCACAAAGACCGACAGCAAAGCAGAAACACGACGGGACAACGGTGCCTCTTCAGCTTGTTGGAGAAGAATGGAAGCCAATCAGCCAACTCAAATCCCAGGTAGAGAAAAGTATATCTGCTTTTCTATTTGACTCCGGTTGTTTGTCTCTGTTGTGTCCTGTAAATGGACTGGTGACCTGTCGAGGGTGTCCAGCTGGGGCCAGCACACCGACCATGAACAAGGTGAAGTGGGCATAGAAATGAATAAATGCAGTGCTAAAAAATAAAAAACCTAATGGAGCACCTCACAACTAAGTAAGCTAATTGACAACAAGTTATCCTATTTATGTAAAATATTATAAGAGATAAGATATTAAGGCCTTCAGAGTTGTTATCAGCTAATTGTCCAAAAACCAACATCAGCAATGACTATTCTTAACTACCTGAATACATGAATACACCAACCCACACATTACAATGCCTTTAATAATGCTGAAAGGTCAAGCACAAAAACACTGTGTGTTATACTACTGATACCGTGCAGAGTTCACCTAAATGTGGTGTGGAGTATGAAAAGAATTGTATCTGTAGTAAGATGGTGTGCTTTGTCTGGAAAACTCCTCAAAATGCAACTTAGCAGTCTCCCTTACATGCGGACGCCATCATTTAATGGGCTACTGAAGCTGAAGCTGGTCACAGTGGTCGCGTTACGTCACACCACCGGCTTCTGGTTATGTCATACCATAATTGCTTTTATAGTGGCAGGAGAGGCTTAAATCATGACGACTACTGTCAGAAGTGAATTTTCCTTGAGAGATCAATAAAGTATTTTGAATTTAAATTTGATTGGGCAATTTAGAATCACCAATTAGTCTAACATGTTTTTCAGACTGTTGGCATTCGAATCAGGAAACTTCTGGCTGTGAGATAAGAATTCTCCTGAAACTGAACTAAACTGAACTTCTCATCGTCAGACTAACACACCCAGATAATATGGTTTAAGTGATAAAATCGAGCCAATACCCACATGTAAATGGTCAGCTGGACATGTGGGGAGCACTTCTTCCAGTTCTTCCAGGAAATACTGGAAGAAGACAATGCAGAGACGAAAAAAAAAAAAACTAAAGCGTACAGAATGTATGAAATGTACAGACCCATAAATCTGTCCTGCCCGTCTTTTACCGTTATTTCCAAAATCCAGTGTTCACAGTTCCCAGTGTTCCCTGAAAGCAGGTACTATCACCACCCACTCTGACGAAGTCTGACATACTTTGGTCTGTGAATGAATTTCTAGGAAAGGATTGTATTTAAAAGTCCTAATTCAGTAACGGCCATAACTCGCCTAAACTGTGCATTAAAAACTTCATATAGTAAATTGACAAAAGTGTAAAAAAAAAAAGAAATGCCAGGAAGCTCATCCATGCAATCTTTGCTCAACATGTGCTGGAAATAAGTTAGACTGCAATGCCAACTAGCAGTGCTTATGGATTTGGTAAATGTACTTTGTTTTGTTTTTTTGAAGATATTATACAAACTGAAGTAAATATCTACCAAGAACTGTACTTCATATGATGCATAAACTGCTTGGCACGTCTCTGAATTCTGTGCACATCAGAACCAACAGTCCACGGACTCAGTTGAGGTTACAGAAATGTAGCCGCAGAAGCCGTTGTTTCTGTAGATTCAGCTCATATTTCAACGGCAGGCAGCTGTGCAGTATCTTGAAAAGGAAGTAAACACAACACGACCCATTGGAACATTAATGAAATGTTTAAAATCTGGGCTCCTTGGTTCTGTTTGGCGTTATAACCCTCAGACTGTATAAATAAAAACACATGGCTGCCAAGAAAATATGAAAAGCAGCCCCAGCTTCCAGGTTTTTTATTGACTCAACTCATCTGCGAGTTCATTTGTTCTTATTTAAGCAAACAGGCAAGGTGCTGCAAGGTTTCTTAGGAATGTTATTGCCTTAAAACAAACAAATTAAAAAAAAAAAAACACCCTCTGCTCTGTGAATTAGAGAATACTTGAAAACAAAGGGAGAACCTGTGTGCTTATTTGAATAAATAATGCCCTTATAACTATTACAAATTTGCAAAGCACTGCCAGTATTTTCACCTCAGTTACAAAGCGGCCATGCTTATTAACACTTTACAGTCTTATCGTATGGAAAACCTCTGAGGGCAGAAAATAGCTGAAAGTGTGGGCTCGCAATGCTGCCTTAAACCTGAAGTGTTCCACTTCCATATCCTCTTATGAGCCACTCAACATTCTTCTTCACGAGGGGTGATGAATGACTTAACCCAGAGCAGTGACCCAGATTGAACTACATGTGTCAAATGTGTTTGTGTGTATGTGTGCGGTTGTGGTTGCCCAGTGACACGGAGGATGTGAGGCAGAGAATTTGTGTTGTGTGTGTGTGTGTGTGTGCGTCAGTGCCTAACTGAGAGTTGCGTGTGACCGTGCCTGCATGTGCAGCAGCATGACTGAAACAAGGGATATATATGATGCGGTGCCACTTCATCAGAATCTAATAGAGACGCATGATCTCCGTGACTCAGAGCTGTGGATGCTCATGGCTCTCTGCAGGATTAATGTCAAATGGAATAGAAACATAACGTTAATCCTCTCAGTCCTTGTTTTAAAACACAAAGCATCTTCATAATGATTTCCAACTGCTCTCATCAGCTGAGTATAGTCTACTTGCATGTTTTCCCACAGCGCTGGGGTGACTCAGTAGAAGTTTCTGCAGGATTGGAGTAGAGCCTACCTCCAAGGATGCAAACACAGCACCAAGTTGATTTGTTTTGTTACATTTAAGTTAAGCTAGCTAAAATTTGTAGAGCAACAAGGGACATATTTCTTCACCTTAAGCGCTTGAGTGTCTGACTCCAGAGCGAATCCCTCTCATCCCTTCTCATTTCTGTTGTCTCCTCAGAGTCACCCTGCATCACTGCAGCTCCTGGTTGAAGCGGACGGTGAGCAGCTGCTTCTGGCTCTGGAGAAAAACGAGTAAGTGTCCCACCATTCACACTTGGCCATAGCTTCTGAGTTAGTGCTTTCTGGAGTACAAATAGGGGACATATGTGTTGCCTAGGGGCTACAACTGATGCCAGGGAGAGGCAAGGGAAAGAGTGTTTCTCTCTTTGCGCTGCTAGTGTGAGCATGGCAGTGCTCCCTGTGTTTCTGTCTTTTTGTGAGCTGAAACAAAGACTTGAAAGACAGAGATTCCTGAATACATCAACCAGACAGTGATGAAAACTGACATCTTCCTCCTTATTCTCTCTCTGTCTTTTCATTTGATCCACCAGCATAACACAGGGGAAAAGGAGGTTTTGTTTGAACACAGAAGACACTCAGCACTCTGTGTATTAAGAGAGTGTCAACACGGTGTTGGTTAAGGGACTGGTATGGGGGAGGATCATCATCGGAGAGAGAGATAAGGTCATTGGCGTACAGACAGTGTGACACAGATGTAGCTGTGATGTGTTTGGAGGCTTATTTGTCGTCTTTGCATTTTTTTTTTATACACAAATCAGTGTGGCCTCAGTCTCAGATAGTCTTGGAGCTGAGCGTGTGGCTAAGAAGAATGGGACGTGATTGATGGAGCAATATGTTTTCCATCCAGCTCTGCTGCCACACATGAGCAACCACGAACAAGCAGAGCTGTCTGTGTGATAGAGAGAGAGAGAGAGAGAGAGAGAAAGGGGGGGGCAAACAGAGGGAGAGCGAATGGCTTTTCGTGCTACTGTCAGCCATAAGTCTCACTTGTTTTTTCGGACTTAATACATGTAAATTCCTCCTGCACACCGTGGGACAAAGCTTTCAACTCTAGAAACCTCAATTTTAGGCTTATCTACTTTGCAAATATTTTTTTTATTAGGAAACACACTCATTCTCTCTGGCGAATGTTCCTGCTTTGCGCAGGTGGGCATTTTTGCAAAGCTGACCTGCGGATTGTCAGATTGTAATGAGCTGCAGTGATAAACACCTTACATTCCCCCAGATGATCCGCGTGCAGCATGGCTGTGGTAATTGTCCCATAGTCCACAGCTGAGCTCAAACCCGCAGCCAAGACGAACAAACAGAGATGATTGAGAGGTGCAGTCTTTGTTATGAGCCTGAGTATGATGGAAACACTTTACTCAAATAAACCTTTGTGGATTATAAATACCGTTCTGTGAGATTTTACTGTCAACACTTACAGCAAGTCTGGAAATCACAGTTGAATTACTTGCATAGAGCGTTCTGTAATAAGTCAAAAATAATCCCCCAACAAAAAAAGAAGCTACTTTAAGTACGTTCAAGAAGACATAATGCATGAAAGACATGGACTGGAAGAGGATGCGTGTCTGATGAGTGTGTTGGCTCAGCCGCAGCCAGGATTGAACCTGCTGTGCTGACATTTAGCGGAGGTTCTTGTCTGAGGCTGCTGGCAGAAACACCGCATGCTGCTGATGAAATCCAGTTGTTCAAACACAGCATCTGCAGAGGAGGAGAAAAAAAAAAAGTGGTCCAGAATGAAATGATGTGAATTAAACATTTATTTTTGCTTTCTCGGGTCTCCATTTATAAATATAGCTTGCAACAAAACATGTGGGAGGTGTGCTGCACAGTTGAGCGTGATCATTTCAGTGGTACTGAGATGCGCACATGTTCTGCATGAACTTACATCAGCCTGATGGGGAGCAGTAAACGCTGCCATACGTTTATTTTTTCTTTTTTTTCAACAAACTGCACCTTTTATTTTTCCAGGGGGCGCTACAATGCTCAGTTTTACAGTTGAAACAGTTTGAGGCAACAAATCCACCCCCAAACCATAATACTTCCACTCCCAAGCGCAGATTCACATGGCTAACAGGTGGGTAAGTTAACAGAAATTAATTAACAGTTTGATTAACAGTTTGGTAGATTAAAGGAATGGGCAGAAGGACAAACAGAAGCTGTCTGGGAATGTAAGACAATTAGGAATTGCAGAAGACGCGAAGAAAAAAAGTAACGTTCAAGAAACAGGAAATATGTGATCAGAAAAATGAAAACCTGAGCTAAACCATGACGACAGCTCTTTAACGTATCTATAGACACATTATTCCAAGTGGGTTTTGGAATTGCTCTAATGTCCTCTTTGGACAGCAGTCAGAGACCATTAGATCAGTATTCAAATATAAGCAGTTTCCTTCTCGTGCACGTCTCAGCGGGCGTGAGACTTACAGTCACAAATCCAGTGATAAAGTTCTGGAGTTTCTTGGAGAATTCTGTTTGCATCTAACTTATGAACCGGCAATTCTGGATAAACTGCAGTTTAGACCTGAACCAGCAGAAGATGTTTCTTATGGTGGAAGAATTTATTTCCTTTTACTTTAAGATCATTTTGTCTTTTTTCTGAAGGCCTCAGTGAGCTCTTTCTGACGTTGGCACAAAGATATCATAAAGACGAGCTGCAGACCAAGTTCTGTTATTTTTCCACTGGCACCTTTTCTGAGATTCCTGATGATTATTTAATGGGTCTAAGTCAGTGATAATTGTTGGTATATCAGTTGTACTTGCTTTTTTTTATTTTTTTATTTTTTTTAAAATTCTCCACACATTGTCTATGGACAGATCATGGGCTTGACAAAAGCATCCCAAATTAAACTATTAGTTATCTGGTGTCCAATTTGGGTTTTCACCCCTGTTTCTTTATACCCTTCTGGATCCATTTTAAATGAATTGTTTCAGTATGTTATTCACTATAGAAACAGAACTATGCAAATTCCTTCTAGTCTAATAGTTCTAATAGATTCATTTTCTAGTACATCCAATTAATTTCCATGGGATTGATAAAGTTTATTATAAAGCTTTTAATCAATATGTGTCAAATAGTTTTTTTCTTTTTACGCCAGCTTGAAATGTCATTGTTTCAGCCTCGTGATAAGGAGCTGCGTAATGTCAGTAGCACTTACGACACTTGGAGAGCTTGGAAAATGATGAAAACTATGTGCGATTCATGAAATGTTATGCGTGTCACTATGGAGCAATCTTTAGTGTGTCTGCTTGTCGACATTAAGGGCCGAGGAAGCAAAAGACACACTTACAAAGGGCTCCTGGCACCTGGGGCTAAATGTCAGTGTGCGTCCTCGTGTGAACTGGATGCTCTAACTTTAGTTTAAAACAAAAGAGAAAAAAAAAGGGGCGCCTGACTGATGTCCACACACCCCTGTAATAATGTGTCTTCAAATGGAAACCTCAAGTGGAACACTGCAAAGACTATCAAGTAGTGAGCATGTAAGTGAATATGTATGTGTCAACTCAAGTCAAATTACACAGCTGCTCCAAAAAACATCCTCCAGGTGTTCTAAGTTCAGTGATTGATTCATAAAATTGATCACTTGAGGAAATAAGCATCAAACATTCCCCACTGTGTACATATTAGATGGTAATGGATTGATGCTACATTCTGAAAATGCAATTTCACTCGTGAAAATGAAACTTAATTTCATTTGCTTGGTGTAGAATGCTCATCCATCATGAGACTCTCATATTTCAAGTTTCTGTCAACCATTTAACATTTTCTGACAGTAAAATTTTAAGATGTCAGGATGCTGCATCCTGTTTCCAAAGATCGTGTATCAGCCTGATAATTGTGAGCTAACGCAGGTAACCATGCTCATTGACCGTTTCACGATCTGGGTGAATTCATTTCCTGCATCTTTTTTTTTTTTTTTTGCCTTGTTGTGGGGGAGAGAAGCTTGTGCACATCTATTCTAGTGTGGAAAGTTAGTGAACTTTTATCACAGGGTGTGGATCCCCTTCTGGCCCAGCGACTCTCGCTGCTTTGTGGCTTGACACCCCCAAGCGTATCAAGAAGAGTCGAATATCTAAGCAGGCAGCATGCACCCCATACGCATTTCCTTTTCTAATGAACTGCAGAAGGAGGCCTGGGGCTCATCAGCTGGATGGAGGATGTTTTTGGTCGGTTGCTTGGGGTTTCTTGCCGCTCATCGTGCTTAGCCGTAGGAATAAGACACTTGGGGGATCACTTTCCATCTTGTGGAGTCTTGTGCTGTGAGACAAACAGACATAAAAGAGCACAAACAGATGTGCATACACTTAGAGTTTATTGTGCCATTTTCCCTGGTCAGAGGGCAAACAGAGGAAATGTTTCCTAAATGTCAGGCCTGGCTGCAAACTTCTTGAGCCTCTGGTGTTTTGGAGAAAACAATGAAACTCAGTCTGGAAAGAGTCCAGACGCAATTTGTCCCAGTTTGGTTATTGGGATTTAGGGATGTTATTTCACTCCATATCTCTGACCGCACCGCTGAGCTTGTGACCTGTTGCACATCGCCATGAAGATGTCCTCATGTCTCACTGAAAACATGACAGGAAGACGTCCCTCCCGAGGAGCTAAACAAACAGAAGGCTAAAAACACAGCACAAATAGCCAACCCTACGTGGAAAGAGACACCGCTCTGTGACCTCTTTTGTCGAGTTGTTGTTCTTGGCTGCTGAGACACACGCAGGCTGTTTAAAGAATCATAAAGACAATTTAAGTATCTTAAATCTTTTTTCTTGTCATTAGGGCAGGAATGGGACAAAGAGCATATTAAATCTCTTCCTACGTTCTTCAGTCAGATACAACACAAATAGGGTGTTCTTCTTAAAGTTTCAGCTCCTACTCATAATGAATGTAGAAAATCACCTTATTACTGATTCGAACCACATAACTGTTTTATGTGGGTTACTGTTGACTAATGCAATATTTCACATCTTTTAAGGGGAATTTGTGAGCTCAATAGAAATATTTTGCTTGCAACACATATAATTATGGTCCAAGGTTCCTTTCCACATACTTGGTCTCCTTGACATAATCAGCTTTAAATTTGCAATTTAAGTAAGCAAATCTAATAAGTACATATTTTTTTAGATCTGACTGTAGGAAGTTGAATCCTGAAACAGTAATGTAGACAAATTCAGAAATCATCAGAGCTAAACAGATGCTTTTACAGTTTTAAATGCACATGTGACTTTACTTCACAACTGAAGTGCAGTAATAACCATTCCTTATCAGAAGGTAGGGTGTGGGCTTAAAAAGAAATAAAAGCACATGCTGCAGACTTAGCCTGGGCACTTGGATCCACTCATTCCAAAGCTTTAGTAGGAAAATGTGGGTAAAATTGAGCACAATATCAGAAAAGAAAGAGGAAAATAAGAAAGGCAAATTCTTTTGGGAAGGAAAAGAGATGCAACTCATGATCTGAAGTCTATATCCGCTATGGAATTAAAGCTAATGCGCCCTTCCTGCTGTGATCACTGCAGAGACGACATCTAATTGCAGCTTTGTACACCATGATGTCATCTGCAGCCCACTGGTCACATCCAACATCTGTATCCACTGTATCAGGACACAGTTGCCTTGTGTCTTGACTTAAGAGGCAAACATTCCCAGATAAACTGAGGCACCTGGGCAGATAATGATGAAAAGAAGAAGATAAAAACTAATTAAGAGGCAGCAGGAATGTTAATCATTAGTGGTCTGTCGGTTAATCATTAATACGAATGTAAACTATCAAAATTCAATGAAAAATCTTTAACTGTATTGCTAAATAAAGCCCCTGATGCCTTGTTTCCATATACCCTCCATAAATCTGTGTGAAATAGGCAACGTGCTCCTAGAGTTCAAAGACAGGAGGTACGC
Organism: Arrhamphus sclerolepis; assembly: GCA_037176975.1. Lineage (NCBI taxonomy): Eukaryota > Metazoa > Chordata > Actinopteri > Beloniformes > Hemiramphidae > Arrhamphus > Arrhamphus sclerolepis. Next base: position 7,122,206 of record JBAMYA010000011.1, on the reverse strand, counting down.
TTCTAAACGGATGACTAAATGCTTGAACAGCAGCTCATTGCTGAAGAGCAATAATGTTTACAGCAGCCTTCACTTGTAGCCTATAGAATTTTACTACGTAGTCAAATAACTGATGCAAGTTCGTTTGTCCGTAGGAATAACCTACTTTCTATTTGGTTTTTATGATGTTCTCCCCAAAATCCACTGCACAAGTTCAAGTCTTTCAATGGAAACAAGATGGATAATGCTTTGAAATATACACCAGAAGGAGGAAATTTGCAAAGACGTCAGAGATTGCAGAAGTTCCCATAGTTGTGAATTGGACTCCAAATGTACTTTTATTGCATGACTCACCTCAGAAGACACAGATTTGCTGATGTTTCTGACTGAAAGCATGAAGGTTTTAGCTCACGTAGGTTTATTTGACCATAGAAGGAGGTCAGACTGTGTGTAATGTCTTTGAGGTGCTTTTTGAAGCTGGACTCAGCTTTATTGTCATGTCGCTTTCCTTTTGGTTTGGCAGATTTTTGTGATAAACTATCAAACTACTGGAGACAAAAAAAAACAACTCCTGGTTTTTATAGTTAAGCAAAACCTATACAACAATCTATTTTCAGTATACCAAGTAAGAATGTAATTTTAACAGCTGGCTTTTTTACTTCTAACTTATAATATACTAGATTTCAACAACAATTAATCATTATATGATGCATTTAATCCATTATGGGTATTTCTTAAAATGTGATATACTGGTTGGGATTATATGTTAGTGTGACTCTAGTTCAGTACTGCATACAAGCAGCTAATTTTACTCTGTAACCACCGACATTATCACGCAAAAACCATCATCGACTTGGTCCACGTTGATGTGACACAATAGTTACATTTGCACCATCTGCAGTGCATGTCAGCGTTTGTCAAGTATAAACCAACCTTTACTAAGATTAACTTATATTTATATTTATACTGACTGAATCTGTCCGTCCATTCACCTTTCTGATGTTACTACTGAATTAACATTTGAAACAAGTACTGCTGGAACTGAAACAAGGACAGCTGCAGCTCAGATTGAGCGCAGGAACCCTTTAGGAGCCAATGCTCGAATAAACGACCGTGGCCTTCAGGTCCATGGTCCAGGAGGTCCAGGCAAAGTTTGCCAATCTGAAAGGGTGCAAGCCAACCAGGAGGGTGTCTCAGCTGGAAGAAAACTAGCTGTTTTGGCTTTTGTCTGTGCAGCTGGACAATCAGCTACCGGCTGTTGACCAATTATCCCAGGTAGCAGCATGTGAACATATCTGCTGCTGAACTAAGCTTTGTCTTTTGACTACTCCAGGCCAACCCAGAGTGGGCCATGGAGGTCTACACAGCCAGCACAGCACAATATATTGTGGTTGAATTTATAATGATTATGTACTGCTAGATCTTTATTCGCAGTGTTGAAGTCAATTCAAAACAGTGTTAGGCTTTAAGTAGCTAAAGGGATGACAGCTAGCTGTTGACCATAGCTATGTTTAACTAAAAAACAAAAAAACAAAAAACATGCACCCTGATTATACATTAATTTGTGGCTTTTAATAGTTTTACCAGATGAGGTACTTAACAATTCACCACATACAGCTTTTTTTTTTCCTTAAACAAGGCTGTACATGTGACTGTTTCTGCTGCAGAAGTGGATGTTTTAACATGCAGGTCAGGGAAGATTCATTTATTTTTCAGGCCAGCCCCCTGTGGTCATTCAATAAACTGCAAATTTTTCTTACTTGCACACTTCGGGGTACTCCCTTGTCGCTCAAAGCAGCCTCACATCCAAAATGATGCTGAATTTGAAATCATGATAAATTAAGTTGTGTGTTATTTTAAAAACAAAACAACATCATCTAGGTGAAATTAGCCTAGAGACAAAACTGGCGTTTGTGCAAATAAACATGTTTCTAGCTCATTTTGAAGCCAGCCTCAAGTGGCATTTAGGATACTGCAGTTTTTGGCTCTTGACTTCTTTCTTTTTCAACCCAGGAGGTTATGAGTTGGATCACGCTCACAAATCAACACAACCCTCTAAAGGATGGGCAGAGTTTTCCCCCCTCTTTTGAAAAATGAAACACAAAATTCAAACACAGCAACACTATACTCTGAAATTATGTCAGAACTACCAAACCTTATTTCTAAAGGAAGTGAAGCTTAACTGTAGCCTCTGTACCACTTCCCCTTGTGGCTGCAAGGCTATGGTATACCGTGATTCATTAGTTTCAAAGACAAGCCTTGGAAATGGGCTCATCTTGTCCAGAGCCTGCACCTTTCAACTACTTCCTTCAAAGGGGAAATTTTGGAAAGAGCTTCCCTCTTTTGAATTACCTTCTCAGAAGCTCCAATTATTTTCAACCTTAGAGCTGGAATTAATAAGTTGCACGCGTATGTTCTATAATGGTGGATGAATTTGGTTGTTACACTGGAAAGGTCTTAGATCAGCTCGTCCCTTCAGTCAAGATGAAAAACCTTTACTGTACACACATGTATTGTTACATTGTTATTTTCATGCCTGTACTTAAGACATACATGTTTTAGTACATCAACATACCCAGATTTTTATGACATTTTGTGTGTAATTTATTATTCTTAATATTATTGTTGTTATTGTTAATAACTCTTTTTTATGTTGCTAAAAATATTAAGTTTAAAAAAAGTAGAGTGTGTTGGAGGTCTTGAACTTGCACATCCTGTGTCCGCCTGCATATTTAATGGTTTCCTGTCAAAGCAGAAGTTAGAGATGCTAAAAGCCCCCTCTACGCTCATCTTAAAGAAAGACTTTCATTGGATGTGAAGTTAGTATGAACTCCCAAGTGCAGGATGAGACATCAGTGTTTTTAATTAGTTTTCCAGGATACCACTTCTAAAATAACTTTTTTCCTCATTGTTTTACCAGATACTGGTTTATAGAAGGAATGCAGTGCTAGATAAGTCATATAGAACCACT
>JBAMYA010000011.1:7072358-7104780 GCA_037176975.1 Arrhamphus sclerolepis | reverse complement strand
CCCCCCCTCCCCCCCCCCCCCCCCCCCCCCCCCCCCCCCCCCCCCCCCCCCCCCCCCCCCCCCCCCCCCCATCTTTTTTTTCATAGATTACAACATTTGCATTCAGTTGTTTTCTATGTGCAGATTTAATTTGCCTATAGAGTGTAAGTGAATTAGTGAAGCGTTTTCAAAAAACACCAAACTAAGTCAGGCAAACCTAAAAGGCTACTGGATGACATCATTGACGTGTGATTGACATCACAGACCCAGGTTAGAGTAGTGTTGTGCATTTACTGTTTCTTAGATTTCAGTCGTGAAAAGCTGTGAGACAGATCTCAAAAGAGGCACAGTCCTCACAGAGGTGAAGGGGGGTGAACTCGAATGGCTGACTGCGTCTAGAACCAGCTGCTATGAACAGAACTGTGAAGACATGCTAAAAAGGGAGCTGTTGTTTGGGGTTTTTTGGATGCTATCAAGCCTCAAAGAAACTACCATCCAATCAGGTTTCAGGTCCCACCCTCTGGCTCATCCTCTTTTGCAAATATGGTCACCTCCAGCTACAAAAATCACATCGATGACAAATTCAGTGGTTTAACAGCAATTCACAAATCAATGGCTGCATTTATTTATATAATCTATGATTGAGTTTTAGCTTAAAGAGCTACAGTGGCTAAAATTCAACCTTGATTAGCTAATAGAGCTGCTTTGTTTGTGAATAAAGTTGTTTGATGTCCAGACATAATTAGAACCAATGAGAAGTTTCCAGCCAGTGTGGGGATGTCTTATGAACTGGTAACCAGTTATAAATGCATTTTGCACAGTGTTTCTCTACATGTAGAGTTAATGAAGCATCAATAGCAGTGAAGGTTCTTTGAGAACCGTGTGAACCTGTGCTGTAACTGCGTAGTACAGTAACCACTACCTGTTCTCTCTCTTTTTTTTTTTAAAGTGGGGTGTATTTTCAGGGCACTACTATTGGAATGGCACCCATCATGAGTATGTGCACAGCAGAACAGTCAGGAGGAATCGTCATGGTATGTTATTCTACCACACAAAGCCCAATACTTTCCTTCCTGCCTGAAAAATACATTTATATATTTGATTTACTGTTGACTTCTTTCTTTTATCTTCCCTCCTTCTGCCTCGTGCTATTTGCCTTGTTTTTGTTTATGTTTCTTTCACCTCTGCTCTGTCTGACAAAAACGCTTAGATTTCTACCGTGAGCCCAGCTTGAGGGATAGATTCTGGAGCTGATGTTGACTGGTATTAACTTTGGGGCAAACACATCATTGGGTCCTTTTCCAGGAAGGCTAAGTGGAGGGCATGCATAGCAACCTCCACTTTGCTCTGATAAATCAGTATGTATCCACTGTGTGAGTGGAAAGTTTTAGCCTTTTAATGAGGTGAAATAAATGGGTGAATTCAAGGCTACGGAGCTGCACGTTGAAGCCTGAGTGAAAATACAGAAGTATGTTGTAAATGATGACCCACTGCAGATTTGAATGTGCTTCGGTTATGCTGCACGGGCTCGGATCATGCTATCGCTCCACATTTGCTTTTTTTCTGGATGTGACTGGAGTCTGGCTGGCCTCTTTACAGCCTGTCCCCTGATTGTTCTTTGCTTTTACTCTCCCAGATAATAAGTTTTGGACACGGTCATTGTGATAAACTGCACAAATTCCCATTCTTCAGGTTCCACTCAAAAAAATGATTAATCCCAAAAGAGCGTTCTGGTGGGCAAATCATAACCAGGTACGCAGAGCTCTGTCTCTTTATTTACGGTGGACTTTTCAACTCGCTAGTCAGTCTTTCCCTGTGAGTGCTATTGTTATTCTGGTATGCTGTTAAATCCTAAACATCCATTCTCAGACATCTGGAAACTCCTCGTGCCAGCCGTAACCGCTATACAGATTTAATTGGTGTGGTGAAACGCAGCAGACAGTTGAATAAAGTGCCCTTTTGAGCTCTATGGTCTCATATGTTGTGTCTGTGTTTTCCAGGAAACAGAATCGTTCTTATTTTCTTTTCATGAATCCAAGCTTCACCGTAGGATTGCAGTGCTGACAGCTGATTTCTGTTACTTTCAAAAGCCCCCTGCAGAGTCTGAGCTTGACTCGCACAGCGCTCCTGAATAATGCACAGTGTCAGAAGATTCCAGAGGCAAGGTGCTCCGACATGCAGCTCTGCATCCATGAAGAGCTGATAGCTCCTGCCTTTGCATTATTTATCCAGTCTCTTAGTGTGTTCATGTTTTACACACCTTAAAGGAAGTCCTCAGCCATCACAAGCTTTCACTCAGCATATGACTTCAGCTTCATCTTCACCCACAATGCTCTAGTTTGAATACCTTGTGTGGGTTTTCAGGGTGTTCATGTAGAAATTTCCTCTGTATTTTGTTGCTAGTTTTGTTTGGAGGAGGAGTTTATGTGTGAGGATGGAGGAGCACAGCTGGCTCCGTCAGAGTTTGTCAAGGAAGCTGAAGGTGACAGTTTGTTTGGGCTTCTTATTTCAGTACAACAATGTAGAGCAGAGGAAACGCTCTGATAAGCACAGATTCGACCCAATTGTTTGTTTAATCTCGGCGGTGTGCAATTACACACACGTACTTTGAGTCATGTTTCTCCAGTGAGTCCCTACCGGCAACAATTTGGCTCGCATTGATTTTTTTTTTTTTATTATTATTATTGGATGTTTTCCTCAGAGTATGTTATCAACATCATCTGTTCCTAATTAACTATTGGTATTCTTGCTGCAACTGAACTGTGAACTGAGAAAATTTCATTATTGTTTCATGTCTGGCTTAGAAATATGGAGCTAAATCCAACTAATATCTTTAGAAAATAGAAAAAAAAGCTTTCAGGGTAATTATTGCTGAATTAAAATGATGCTCAGTTTCTTCATTCGATCTGTTTTCAGGACCATTCAGACAACCCCCTGGGTGCTGCAGTCACGTTAGCCCACGAGCTCGGACACAACTTCGGAATGAACCACGACACACCAGAAAGGGGGTGCGGCTGCAGAGTGACGGTGGATCGTGGAGGCTGCATCATGACTCCCTCCACCGGGTGAGTCCCAATACGTATCTGCCACTATTAGAAATGCCCCACTCGTCACAATGTTAGCTGGATTTAAGTTTACATTTCATTTTTTAACCTTCAAGTCAAACTCAAACCATGAAAAATTCACCATCTTGATCTCAAGTCATCATTCAAGTTTGAATTATTAAGTACCGAAAAGTGTCTCACAAAAACCCAGATTGCGATCTTAGTTAAACATCGCTGCACATGCTCTCACTTAGTAATTTATTGTCTGTTGAGCAGTAAGCAAATGAAGCCATTTAATTGTTGGGCCATTGAGTTTATGGCAGATTCAACAGCTGTGCTGAAGCCCTGAGGCGATGTGACTCACTCTGAATGGGAAGTAAATGGTTCATTGGCAGTGCATGGTCAAGACAGCAGTTCCACTTATTCTGACACAAAGTGGTTGATTTTCCAGCAGGCCTAAAAGAAACAGCACATTGCTCACGTGGAACAAAAAGAAAAGAAAAATCATAAGACACAGGGCAAGTCAATACATCTTAATTTCATCCAACGATGCAGAGTTCTTGTTTATAAATTCATTCCCTACACACTGAATTGTCTATCATCTTTGAGTTGCAGAAGCTTGGGTCTGTTCTGGGTGGAACCACTGGGGTCTCCATTCCAGCCAAGGTCTGCTGGTGTGTGGGAGCCGCAGACTGGTGTTTGTGCTGGAAACATCTCTCTGTATTTAATTTGGAACAGACCCACGCACAGAACCGTAACACTACTCTCAATTATAGACATACAGAACAACACAGCGGTATGAGGTTACAGATTTATGTTTGACTCTCATTCAGGGTATCCCTGTGCAAGGGCTTTCCAAAAATGGCAACACAATGAATATTAAGTCAAAGAAATGTCGTAGAAAGTGGAAATAAAATGGTTTTGGCTTTCCATCATTCCTGCTTTCCACAGACAGAGCGAAGCTATTCTTTGATATACATGCAACTTTAATGACTGAAAATCTCCCTGCAGCTTCGAATAAATAGTTAAGTACCTCTAAAAACTGTCTATTATTCACTCTTTATGGAGGAAAACCATGCTACTTCTCTCTTAAACTTTCTTAATCACCGATCATGTGTAGCGGTGATAAACAACACTGCACATGAGTCATAAAAGCTGCTACCGAACTCAGTCTAGAGAGAGATTACAAAAAATACAGTTAATGCACATTGTTGCTGTATTATTATTTAATCAAGGAATAAGGAAGTAATACTATTAATAAAGGGGTATTCTAAGAACTCCATATAACATTATTCAACCTATTTACTTACTGTAATTCCTTGTCTGCATCATCATAAGTCACTCTTAGTGGTCCACATTTCACACTGATTGATCTAAATGATGTGGTTCAATTCTTTAAAATAGGACACAGGTTTGGCTGAATGTTATAAAAGTGATTTAAGTTAAGTCTTTTAACACCACACTGCGTCTGGATGATCAAACTTTGAATGAGTCGGTACAAAAGAGTGCATCTGGGAGGGGAGGGTGTTTGTTTTTTCTTGTCTTTGATTGATCTTCTTTTTTCATCATCGTTACTAATTTGATACCATTCGAGCTCTGCTGGACTTGTCATGGCTTCAGGAGTAAAATGAAGAAGATAATGAGATCCGGTTCGTCCTTATTACACAGGACTGGAGTGTTTAGGACCAGTAAAATGCATGCTGTCCCGGTGCCAGCTCCACATCTGCACAGAGCATTGCTTGTTTCCTGTTCGCACAGGTCACAGCCGATTGTTGTGTCCTTCTTCTTTCCATCCCTCTGTGCAGCACTCCTCCTCCCCCCCGTTAGCTCAAAATGAGAACAGGCTGGCGAGTCTCTTTTGAGATTATATCTCCTGAAAGAGCTCACACACTCACACACACAGGGCAAAAGAGCTCCCCATAGCCAGACCATGGACACAGACAGGCACAAACATATACATGAGAAATGTGCCTCTGCAAAAAAAACTAATGAGCAACTCCATCTGGTTTTGTACTTAATCCACTTCCCTTCAGTTCCACTTTGTTGTTTCACCTCTCCAGGTTTGACATGATTTAAGTCTCTTTTTTATTGATATTATGTAGCTTTTCCAGAGAGCAGGTTTGGTTTTTTGTTTATTTATTTTTTTAATGTCTGAGATGAGGAAAACCTCGTTAGTATCTCCTCAGTGCTTCCTCTCCTTCTGGGCCTGAAGCAGATATCTTGTTTCTCATTTTAATTTATTCCGTTGACGCCGAAGCACATATAAGAATGCGTGCTTTTACTGAGTTTTATGCTAAATAAAAATCATTGTAGCTAGTTAGACATTTGCAGAGACATTGTGAGGTGGGTTTTTGCTACTATTCGTCTCTGTCTTCATTTGAGGTGCAGTTCTCCTCAGTCCAGAATAAAATCTATACTGTCTTTCCACTGGATTAAGAGGATGGCCATCCTTTTTATGTATTCATTGCTGTGGTGAATCTTAGCATTGGAGACCCATTAATTTTCTTTTTTCTGAATGTTTTTTCACACATAACTCAAGGTGAAGATACTTGATTTAACTAGCTCTGATCTGCTCTTCTGCATCCAAAATCCTGTTTGTTTTTATATTGATATACTGATTGTTCAATCAGCCTCTGGAACAGAAGACGTGGCCTTAGTTAGCGCTTTCATCAATGGAAAGCACTGGACTGCAGCCTGTCTTAAGGTTTTCCAACAAAATTAAAATAAAAAAGGGGTGTAACTCTTAACTGTGTCCCCCACACAGTTAAGAGTTACATTATGTTACCTGACAGAACAAATTACACATTTGCACTTGCAGTAAGCCACACTTGGGTACAGGTGGCCATGGGCAGGTTTCTATGTACTGTAGAAGGCACCAGCAAGTCATAACGTCTGGGCTGCTGATGGACAAATATTTCCTCTGAATAATCAGAAATATGCAAATGTCAAGCCGAGAAATAAGTGGAAATAGTGGCAATGGGGTCCAGGACCCCCTGCCGAAGAATACCTTTATGAGCTCATTAGTATGCTTTATTTAATTAGGCCTATCGGGAAATCAATATGAAAATGCAGTTGAGCAAGTGCAGCTACATATCATATCATCCAGTGTTGTCACTTAGAAGTCAGGCTTTACAAGAACAAATTATGTCTTGTTAAGTGGCTTTGGTTTTTCAGTATGCAAATTTTATCCTAAGCCCTTCCACAGACATGAATCACATATTTACGGCTTCGTCAGCCTTCATTCACTGGTTGCTTTTCCGTCATTTTTTTGTCCCCATTCAGACTACACACCGACACTTTACAACATATAGACAACACATTTGATGAATTCTTGCTTCTGACCTGTCTACTTTCTAAGCATTCCAGTTGGATTGTAGAGGTGTGTATCAAAGCCAGATGTAAAAAATAATGAACATGCAGTTTGACTGAACAAGAGTCGTTCTCTGAACGGATGTGAAGAGGGTCAGTGAAGCTCTGACGGCTCCAGTGCAGCTGCACGTGGTTTAACAAAGGCTTTGCATTACCCTACACGGCACTGCTCTTGACAAATTATGTTTCTTTCTGCTGCTCATCTTATACTTTGAAGCCAAACCGTCATTAAATAATTGCATAATTGCTTTTCATTTTACAGACCAGTGTCTCACCAGTGGTGCCACTGTGTTGTTGCTGCAGGAAAGGATTGATATGTGAGACACAGGTGGAGGAGAAACAGGCAGCGCTTCTGCTCTACGAGTGTTAAAAACAATATTATAATATAATACAATGACAGGGGGAAACGCTGATGCAATATTTGTCTGTGTTACTGAAATAAACACTTGTTTCTTAGCTGTGAGGCTTTAACGTCATTGTGTGAGAAATAACATCAACCACATGCACTATTTGCCGTTCGCTAAACAACAACAGCTTCTTCTAAAAATGTACACACTGGGTGGAAAATGTTTTGACAGATACGTCATGAGACAGGACAGCAGATCAGTGTTTTATGGATGAAAGGATGTGACAGAGACTGACAGCGTGGGATGTGCTGGACAGGTTTTTCTGGCATTCCCTGTGATCACAAGCCCTGCTCACTACATTTAACTCAAAAATGCTGTTTATTTCAAAGTGATACTCTGGCCTTGGGACACTGTAATTACTGAAAGCATAAGGTTTAGTTTGTGGTCACAATCTGTAAAAAAACAAAAAACAAACAAACGTGTTGTCATGAATGGCACGTGGGTATATCTGCTGCCCCTTTCACATGATTAATTATCTGCTGAATCTGATTTATTAATAGGGGATTACACAGATAACAGTACAGTTGGACGTGTGGCATACTAGTCATTCATCCATGGTCATTTCACTCAGGCCTCATTAGAACATCTGAAGCTGTTTTCATCTCCAGAAAATAAATTCTTCGTAATCATGCGACACACTTCAGGTCTGTAAACCTGAAAACTTTCATTTCCCCTCATGGGAAGAAGAAGAGTTACGCGTAGTCGTAACAAAGTCATTCAGTTTTCTCCTGATTCTGCCGTGGTTTCACCATCGCGAACAAAGCCTTAATTAAAAATGTCAGAAATCTGAAGGTCTTTTTGGGGGAAAACGTTTCATTTCTCCACTGTAACCTTCTACCTCTCAGCTGGAATCAGAAATTAAACAAATGTGATTTGGGAGGATAAACATTTTTATTTCAGTGGAAGCTTCTTTTTTTTTCTTTAAACCACGTTCATGTCGGACAGTATTTCCATCACGGGAGAAGACGTGGAGGTGGTGAAGGAGTACAAACACCTCAGTGTTCACCTGGACAACAGACTGGACTGGAGACGCAACACTAATGCTGTTTATAAGAAGAGACAGAGGAAGCTGAGGTCCTTCAGGGTTTGCAGCCAGATGTTGCACATCTTCTATAAATCTGTTGTGGAGAGTTCAGTCCTATCTGCAGTCATCTGTTGGGGGAGCAGCATCAGAGCCAGTGACTTAAAGAAACTGAACAGACTGATAAAGAAGTCTGGCTCTGCTCTGGGGACTGCTCTGGAGATGATTATGTAAAGGAGGATACCTCATAAAATGAAAAACATCATGTACAAGCCTGAACATCCTCTACACAACAGTGATTCAGCAACTGCGTCTTCTGTCTGCTCACAGCAAAAACCTTCTACAATTAATTTGCTTAAATCGCTTCAACTACTGCAATAACTGAATTTCCCTCTTGGGATTAATATAGAAATACTTTATTCATTTTTAATAAATTGAATTTTAAATTGAATCTACTTCCTGATGTTAATTCAGCGGCTGTAAAATCATCATATCTCTGGATGTAATAGCTTGCATAAGATGTTCATAAAAAACTATTATTTTACATGGTATAGGAAAGGCTTCAGATAGACTGATCTGGAATCAGTCATACATATTGATATAGCACAGTCCTGCATCCCTGCAGCTGGGAAGGTGGATGGGTGATCGGTCCCCAAAATCCTAATTAGAGCACCCTAAGTTAAAGTTGAAGAAAAGAACAGAGAACTTAAAAGAATTTATCCCACAATGAGCTGGAGCATGACCAGATAGAAAACAATGCAGCCCGCTAAGACAGAACAAAGAAAATGGCTTAAACCGAACAGAGGTGAGCACAGCTCATCTTAACAAGCTGTGAACTCGCTGCAAGTCAGGCTGCATCTTTTTTCTTTTCTTTTTGAGGTGGTGAACCAGACTTTCAAGGGATGAGTGGTTGTCCACGGAGTCTTTAGCTTGCCATAAGCTCCAGATGTGCCAACCTTAATTGGTGCTGGAATTGTTTTACTGAGCCCTTGGGATTGCAGCTGCTAAATGCCATCCAGTCTAATTCATCTGTGCTTTTGCCTTTTCACAGCCATTTCTCCGCCTCCTTCCCTCCCCTAGACTGTTACAGACTGTTACTGGATCCCCAAGCTGCTCATGTAGCTCAGAGTTACTAATAAATAAATAAGAAAAGCAAGGACGTGAGTGTTTGTCATACATTATATGAGCTTATAATTGAAGACCAAGGCTGAGCTCCTGGAAATTGAATGATTAAAGGCGTTCGGCTTTATCAGGCAGTTCTGGCTCCAGCCTAACAGAAGCTGGTTAGGAAGTGACCTTCCTGTCAAACAGTAACTTTGACAGATGTTAAGAACCTATGAAGAGCTTCTTCAACATGTGAAGAAGGTGGGGCAGGGAGGAGGGATCAGAAGCAAGAGCTGACGTAAACCACCTCCGCTAATGTCAGAAATCAAAGACAAGCAGAGAATGAGGTAATGTCAGAATATTCAGAGTGTGTTGAGGCATGTAGAGCTGTGCTAGACGTGGAAAACCTAATCAGAAAAAAAGACCCAGTCTGAAAGAGTGCCATCGCTGACTGACAGAGATGTGCCGCCTCCTTGGAAGCCAAAAGCCTCCAAAGAGCATTTTTTAACAGCTTCTATATCAATACAGCAAGTGTATCTGAGTTCAAGTGACTGAAATTAAATCAACAGCTCTACCATATTTAAACTCATGTATCACTCGTGGCCCCTGTGGATGGAGCTTCATCTGGCATATCTGTACGGGTACTTAATTGGATTTGAATCTGAGGATTTTTGAACTCAGATCAAAGCAGCGAGCTTGTTGTCATGTTCCTAAAGCTGTTCTTAAGCTTTTGAAGAGGTGTGGAAAGGTGCATTGTTCTGCTTGGGATGCCACAGCTGTCAGGGAGTGCTGCTACCAGTGCTGACCAGGATTAAAGGTCTCAACTGGAACTTAAGCTTAAGCTTCATATCAAGCTGAACACTTCCCATGAAGTAAACTTATTGAAAGGTGAACCAAAACGGTGTCCAGTTACGGCTCATTTTCTGTCAATTCATCATCATTTTCTGAAATACGTCATGAAATACAGAATCACAAAATATGATGTGATAAAGTTATCAAAACCAATGAAATATTATCCTGGCAGCAGTTAAATAAGACTCAAATGTTGTTCAGTTTGAGTTCAAACCCTTTCTTATTTAGTGTTGTTTGAAAAAGACGCCTAAACATGCAGTCAGTCGTGTCCCCCGACATCCTGCTGTCTGCTGTTGCAGCCTCTTGCTCTGTGCACGTTCAGTTTGACCATTACTAATAATGCAGCAGAGAAAAATCTCTCTCCTGTGAGAGCAAAAGTGAGAGAAAATCAACAATTTGAGCCCCGAGGCCTAAATAGGAAAGTGGGTGGCAGAGTTAGAAGTGCAGCAGAGGTGTGATTGATGTCATACTTAACAATATAACTTCTAAAATTCAGTGGCCCTTCATTGAGCCTTTTGAAAGAGCTGACCTGAAATCCACACTTACTGGCACTCCTGTGTGCACAAAGACTACACAGATATAAGCGGGAAGATTACGTAGAAAAAAATCACGATTTCTAGCCTGATGCGGAATTTTGAGGAGTCGGTGGAGTTATTAAAAATCTCATACAGTGCTTTTTGTGTCAAGAGCCATATAGAGACCAGGATACAATCTGCACATATTCAGGCACACTCTTTCATCTAAGGCGCTGTATTATCACAGAAAAGCTCAATAAACCCACATGAGGTCTTTAACAAAGCTTTTGGCAGACGGTGCCTTGGGCTGTGTGCTTTCCCCGCAGAGCAGACCACCCTCTCTGTCCGTTCCAAACGCAATATTATGAACACACAGATTCCCATTCCCCTAAATTTATGGGTGTTGCAAGTCATGCAAAGGAAGCACTTTTTGAGTTGTGTTTTTATGATCTCCTGTCTCATAAAATATGTCTAATCATATCTCCTTCTCTTCACGGGGAGAAAAGTCACAGGGACTCTGCGCTGTTTGCATGCTGATGGAGCTTCAGAGATATTGCAGAGCCCTTGTGGTTAATTGATTTTGTGATTAGCAGTAATTATCGCTGATTACATCAGGCTGAGGAGGGCTCTTATAGAGAACCCCGCTCGTCTTCGCCCTTGCTTCTCTGTTTGTGTCACTCAGCAAACTTTTCCTTCTCGCTTGCAGGTATCCGTTCCCCACTGTGTTCAGCAGCTGCAGCAAAAAAGACCTGACGGCCAGTTTTGAAAAGGGTGTTGGGATGTGTCTGTTCAACATGCCCGAGGTGAAGGTGCTGTACGGCGGGCAGAAATGTGGTAACGGCTACGTGGAGGAGGGAGAGGAGTGTGACTGCGGAGAGCTGGAGGTGAGACTCCTGCAGGACACCATAAACAAAGCCTTGTTCAGACTTCCTACGACTTCTGCCAAAATCTTTACCTTCTCTTTTCCACATTCGAAAATGAGAAATTAGTGGGGGGGCAGGGGGGTTTCTGTAGCTCTCTAGGCGAAATGTTGACACAAAGCAGTGTTTCTCAAAGTAAAAACAAACAGTTTCCAACATAGCAGCACTGGGTTTTCGCAATGCAAACACATTCTTCAGAAAATTGGATTAAAGATATGAGTGGGAATATATTCAGGCTGTGCACTGAAGAGGTGTTTGGGAGGAAGGCTGTCTGATTGTGATAGAAGTTGCTGAAAGGAAACACAGCTGACAGTTTCACCCTGTCAGCTGGTGAATTATTTAAGCAAATCTGCAAGGGCATGCAAATATGTAACAGTGGCACATGTTGCTAACTGTTCCAACTGCAAGATGAGAAAAACGGTTAATCACGATGCAGCTGACAATTAGCACACACAGGCACATAAAGGAGGAAACTATTTTGATTTGGAAAGATGTTTTGAATTATAATTGCTCAAATGAGAGGAGCCTCTGTTGTCTTTTGTGATTTGTTCATACCTTTAATTTTGTGGGCCGTTCAGGCTTTTCCAGGGTCAGGCTGAAAGTGGCCTTGTCTTTCACAACAAAGAACTACCATGAGCTCCCAGGCCTGAGCCAGCAGCAGTAATAAAGCTCTCCACAGAGTTGAACTGCGTTATGCCAGCTGAGGCCAGATCAGCCTGCTCACGCAGCATCTCTCTCCACCATTAAAAAGCCTTATTTAAACATCCTATTCCTCACAGTCACAAGCTACATCTATTCAGCGGGACTCCTCCGCCTCTTATGGCCCCTAGGACCATGGGAACGACCCTTAATGGTTTTCAGTCTGACAGAAGTTCTGTACGGCCCATCATATCAGCCGCGTCTCCTGCCAGCTCCATCCATATACTTCCTCCTGACTCTTACTGCCGTCATCTCTACACATCATCCAAACTATAATGGCGAGAGGGAAAGAGCTGAGCCCCGGGGGTCCAGTCAGCCTGCCCCTGTGTGAGATCATACTCTTCAGTCCAAAGTTATTCACACCGCTGCCAAATTCTGATTTACAGTGAATTTCTTTTACCGAGCAATAACTTTATTCTGATTGTAAATGACAAATGAGGCTGTGATGTTGCATTAGAGATGTCATAATGATAAATTTTACAGTATTTATTGAAACTGTCATGTCCAAAATGATTCATACTATTTATGAGCAATCAATGGCAAAGCCTTTATCTGGAATCACTAAAGTCAAACAGACCTCACCGTCACCAGCAGGCTTTCTGCACATCTCTACCAGGTTTCTGGCACAATCCTTTTTCTTGACAATTTCCGGATTTTGAGTTTGGAAGGAGTCCTTTATCATGATTCAGGCTGAGACCCTCTTAAAGGCTGATATTGCTCCCTGCTAACCATTTCATCATCACTTTGGCCAAAATGTTTTTATCCAAGTCCAGGTTTTGCAGTAGACTGCCTGATGTTTACCCTCTAGAATATTAGAATAGCTTTCCAAGGATCCTGCTACATGGAAGGCAGAATTAGCCTCGAGCAGGTCATTTTTCAGAGTATCTTTATATGCAAACACAGACTTTCAAATACAGGCTTCATCTTATATATTGAGGTTTCATTGAATTCTGTCTTCCATCTGCATCAGAAGGCAGACTGCTGCTGATTGGTGCAGTGCACGGGTCGTGATAACGGCTAACATAAAACAGATGGACCTCCAGGATGAAATGGAAAATGTTACAGGACATGGGTATGATGCAGCGCTGGTGATTCAGGAAGGTTTATTTATTTATTCATTCATTTTCTCAGTCAAAATTAAAGAAACATATCAGTCACTATTCACGCGCATGAGTTCAACTTTTTCAAGGTAATGGATCTCGCTCCTTTTTCTTTTCATTTTTTCTTTTCTGACTCAGGATTATATTTAAAAAGTCTGCAAGGATAATTATATGCTCGTCAAATTAATATGACAAACATCAGACTGAGTGAAGCGAAATGGCTTTGTGTATTTATAGAATGGTTGCAGAGTGAAGCCAAGCTAATTAAATACACATCATGCATGTAACATGCAGTAAATAGAATACTGGGAATGAAATAAGCAGATATGTTTTTAGTTGTAAACCTGGCCTGACCCAAGGAGGCTGATGAATTTGTATTCAGAAAAATGAGTTCAGTGTGAAGAATTCCTGAGTGAACCTTATTTTTTGATAGCATTGCCTGTGATAGTTACACCTCCTTGCACAGAGGTTGTGTAAATCTTTCCAAGCTGCTGTAGAATTTAAATTCCAACACTGAGATGAATACAAGAGTTCCTCAAACCTTTATCTCAAATTCCTCAAGTTTCATTCCTTCATTGCATGTTTCTCTCGATTTTATGGTCAGATAGTGTCTGATGTGGTGGCTTGACATTTGTTTATTTGTAATATTTGTTTTTTGCTGTTTTCTTTTTTTTACATTTCCATACCATACTGTTATTATTTTAATGGATACCAGCCAATGTTTTTGTTTTGCACCGTTTCCTTTTTTTCATTCCTCTTAATTCTAGTGTTTCTTTCACCACATAGTTTTTTTTTTGTTTTGTTTTGTTTTTGTTTTTAAGCCTAACAGTTTGTAAATCAAATCAGATGGGAACATTGTTTTCAAAGAACTAGAAAATGCTGTTTTCTTTACCCTGACACATTTTTTTTTAGTTGCCACACAACGCATTCCTGCCACGGCTGCTTCCCCATGATAACAAGCTTTTGCTCGGAGGTGAAATATGATCTCCTTGTGCATAGTTAATTTTTCTTACTTACTTAGATTCCTCTCTCTCTCCCTTTGCCTTCTGTTGCCATCCTTTTTGTATCTGCAGGAATGCATGAATCCCTGCTGCAACGCTACGACCTGCACTCTGAAGGCAGATGCTCTCTGTGCACATGGACAGTGCTGCCAGGACTGCCAGGTACTATTTACACCCATTAATCGTATCACAGAATTGTTTTTCAGTCATTATATCTTTGATTTCTGCATATGAGTGTAGCTGAAGCCAGCGGGCACGCCGTGCCGTGAGTCCAGTAACTCTTGCGATCTGCCAGAGTTTTGCACCGGCAACAACCCTCACTGCCCCTCCAACGTCTACCTTCACGATGGCCACGCCTGCCACAACGTGGATGGCTACTGTTATAACGGCATATGCCAGACTCACGAGCAGCAATGTATCACACTGTGGGGTCAAGGTATGAGATCCTGTAGTTCTGTTGTATGTGGCACACGCAGGAACAGTAGAAGCATTCTGATTCTGACTCCTTACTGGACCGTTTTGACTCCAAAAGGTTCTGAAATGATATTGAGCAGTTAAAAGTGTTTTTCCGTGTCTTGCAGGAGCAAAGCCAGCACCGGGCATCTGCTTTGAAAGGGTCAATTCAGCAGGAGACCCTTATGGCAACTGTGGCAAGGATTCGAAAGGCTCCTTTGCTAAATGCGAACCAAGGCAAGGGCTCATGTTCCCATGGAAACCAGTGGCGTGCGATGAGGATTGCATGCTTTGCTAACCATAAATAAATTGCTCCCTGCCAAAGCATAATATGTCAGGTCTTTTCCATGTTAGAGACTGGAATCGCTATGACAGACTCTGAGATAGTAATTAGAAAAGAACTAATTGTTATGTACAACCCTTACTGAGGTTTAGACAATGAGAGATGGAAACAACTGCACAGGAGCTCAGTTGCATGATATTCAGTTATTGAATGACTGTCCCTCTTCCTTTTTCTTGTGTGTTCAGAGATGCTAAATGTGGCAAAATCCAGTGTCAAGGAGGAGCCAACCGCCCTGTAATTGGCACCAATGCTGTTTCCATAGAAACAAACATCCCCCTTCAGGAAGGGGGGAGGATACTGTGCCGGGGTACGCACGTCTACCTGGGCGATGACATGCCCGATCCTGGCTTGGTGCTGACAGGAACGAAGTGTGGAGATGGGATGGTGAGAGCTGAATCCTGTCACAGCTACACACAGAAGAGTCAGTAAAGGCACACGTGCAAGGAAGCACGTTTAGTCCCAAAGTGCTTCATGAGAGAAAACCTAACTTGGTTCTCCGCTTCATTTAGTACATTTATTACACACAAAATGGGGGATACTTGAACTTACGTGATGTGTCATTTTCTGTGTTTGATCTCTATAATAACCTGAAACATCTTGTTTTGACACAAGCCATGAAAAGTGCAAATGTTAACAAAAGTGATTTAAATAGAACACTTAAATATTCACAGTGAAATAATTCAATGCTACAAATCTGGAAGCAGCAAAAATTTTGAATTTAGGATTAGCTTATTCAAAAGTGATAATAAAGATTTGGATTTTGAGTGTTTCCAGTCAATAGGATGACAACAATGAGTCAGCTTTTTTTTTTTAAATGAAGGAAATCAGTTTTAAAAAAGAGACACATTTACATTGTGACATGAGCAACCAGATTTACAAGTACAGTATATAACCAATACTTTATTTTATGGCTGAAAAAAGATGTTTTTTTTAAAAAAAAGGAACTATCACTACTGTGAATAGCGTTGTTTCATGTAATTAATTTTTTTTAAAAAGTCACAGACCTTGTGCTTTCACAGTTGAGCCACTATTCCACTAAAACATCAGCTGCAATTGCTGCACAGACATAAATAAACTAATTCAGGTGCATATTGAAGAGGAAAACTAAAAAATTTAATTAGAAATTTTAAAAGTATGTTCATCCTGGAGTAAACAACCCTAAATCTTTTAGTGGATGTTAAGAAGTGTTAGAGGAACCTCTGCTTCCATAGAGCTGGATCAGTACTTACATGTTTTGTCATAAATATATAAGTGTCGGAAGCTACAGACTCTCCTCCTTTTGTCGACAGCGCAACATCGGTAGCTGAGTTGTACGGACTTAGAACAAGATGGAGGCAACCATTTGCAATCGTTTTTCTGCAAACATATTCTGTTTTAAACCCAAAGCTGCTTTGATTCATGTCATTTTGGTGCTTTAAAAAGTGTGCAATCACTGCCGTCTGCTAGTACGGTTGTTTTCAATCCTGCATGTTTCTTTACAGAAAAGTGTACAGAAAAGTCCTCTTTTACTTAAGATTTCTTTAATGATGGATTTCATTTTTCATTGATGTAGTTTGTTTTTTTTTTTAAAAAGTGTAAAACCTAAATATAAATGAATCTCTCGTGTTCTCAGAATAAGAACAGAATTGGGAGTACGGAGCGAAAGGCCTTGACAAAGACGTTGGACATTTTTCTCAGCGGTTTTTTTTTGTCATTTTGGACTCACACATGCTCAGTCACCTCACTGACTCACCATTATTCAGTCTATTTGGCATCTCCCAGTGGTCATCAATTTAGCGAGTGGTCACTTTACTGATTCAGTTACTCCATTTAGTCTAATTTACTCCACTTTGAGTTTCCAGCCATGAGAAAGATCCAGCTTCGGCGTTCATCCGCTGAATGTTCTGCCATCGCTCTGTGTGCCAGCTGCAGCTCATCCTCACATTTAGCCTGGGCATATTCAGGATAAGTGCCATCGAGGAGCCACGCAGTAACTTCTAAAGATATTCCTGAGAAATCCCTGTGATAGCATCATTAGGCTTAACATTGTTCTGATTCACAGCTAAAGTGGTTTGTCATCAGCAAAATAAAAGAAATAACCAGCTGGATCTGGTTATTACTCTTTAAAAGGAACATTAGAACATTATTGACTTACTTTTTGAGCTGAACTGTTAATTTTTATTGTCTCTGTCTGCTTCAGATGTGCTTGAATCGTCAGTGCCAGAACGTCAGTGTGTTTGGCGTGCATGATTGTGCAGCCAAGTGCAGCGGTCGAGGGGTGAGTACAGCTGCTTTCATCACAGTTCAGCATTGCAAAGAACATATTGCAATATTTGTCCGTTTCAAACCAATCCCCGCTCAGCAAATGCCTCATTTCTTCTTCGCAGAAGCTCCTCATATTTAGAGCACACGTGCAGAAGCTGCGATATGTTAAAAAGAGCAGCTGAATGCAGAATGGATAGGGAACCAATACGATGCCTCGCAATCAATCACTGTGAATGTTGAAAGATTCAATCAATTAGGTGTAATGATCTCATTTTTGTTCGGCGTTAAGCGCCATTCATCATAGTCTCAGGCTGCTGTCCTTGTCCTGAAAACGGTGTTGAAATCGGTCAGCCAGGTTACGTTTGGTGAAACGCTGCGAGCAGCGACACGCAATTTAACTTTCAAACAGGGAACATGGACAATGGATTCTTCTTAAATTGCACCCATTAAATGTCTACGGGTGGTCCTGTTTCAGATTAATTATGTTCAGTCTTGCTGTATTAAATTCACTGGCGTTAACTGTAAATGGTTAAGTCGTTCCTTCTTGGCACACAAAAGAAACGATTGTGACTGCCTTTTAAAATGAAACATCTCCAGTTATTACAGGGTCATATTTGTTTGTGTAGTTCCAGTTAAGATACATCTATAAAACTCTGAGGAATGTTTTTACTCACTGAAGCAAAAAGGATGTGGGTTCTCTTGGAGACCGGGCACCCCTGCATGCCTGGATTAGATCAAGATGTTGCCCTAAAGAGAGCCCCTCACCTGTTCCATATTAGCCAGACAGGGAATCTCCGAACCTTTGCCAATCCTGCACTCTGCACGACAGGAAGACCGGTGTGGGATTATAAAAATGTGGAGTAAAGGAAAGATTTCTGCCTCTTTTATATACCAGATGCTCCATGCAGCACAAAGTAAATCAGAGTCATGAGCAACAAACAGAAAAAAGAAAATGTAAGTCCCCAAGCACAATCTTCATAAGTATTTAGATTTACTAGTTTTCTTTAATTTTATCATTGTAAGTGGAATTTCTTCAAGTTGGAATAAAAGAAGCTTCTCGATGCTGTTAAGTTGTGATTTCGCCGCGTCTTTTTTTAACGCATTAATTATTGAATTAATTGGGACTCAGTGAGTTACTTACCCGTTAATGACAATCATCATTAGCTGTTACCCAAATGGAGTCACTCAAGTCTGCAGCCAATTTCATAAACGTCGCTCTTCGGTTGCTTAATAACTGTTTCTGTGTATTACAGGTGTGCAGTGTCAGCCGCACACATTTTACACACACTCAAAGTTTGCATATCATCAGATAAGCCAGGAGGGCGTTATTTAAATTCCCAGTGAGCACCCAGCAAATGTTTGCACAAGTTGGATTGCTGGATGGTTTTCTGTTTCTGGGTCAATTTTAAGTTTTTTCTTTCTGTTTTTAAAATAGTAGAATGAAAATATATTGTTAATTTACCAAGGAAGCTCCTACGTAAAGGTTTGCTCTGACGCTTTAGCAACAGCGAGGCTCCACTAGTGTGGAAGCTTACAAGGTGCATCAGTGAATTACATTTACTCATTGTCCTATAATAGAGTATTTTTGTGTACTTGTATTTTATAGAGTAGGTTTTAAGATCTGTAATTGTAGTTTTTGTTTAGTAAGGTCTGGCATTGCATGAGGAAGCTGGAGAAAGCTCTCCTGGACATGCGTGACATGCAGCAGCAGTAAGAGAAGGGTGTCAGTCAGAAGTGGGACTGTATCGAGGATCTGAGCGTCTTCTTGTTTGCTCTAAAGATGGATAGGTTAACAGATGAGGTCAGACTGGAGTCTCCGTGGACTACAATGTACGGAGAGAGCAGTTATGAGAAAGCCTGGAGACGCAATATGTGTGTAAAAAAAAAATAAGTAAAAGAGAGGGAAGTCGGTAGAATGCTGACGACTGAAGGAGAAGAGGTGAAGAAGATGCATGAGGTTAAATATGTGGGCTTAATTGAGCAGAGCAATGAGAAGTGTAGAAAGAAGAAGACAGTGGAGGTAGGATAGAGTGATAGGAGAAGGGTGTCTTATCAGTGATGAAAGGGTAGCACCAAGAGGAAAAGGAATTTTTTTACATGTCAGCGGTAAGACCAGCACTCGGAGACAGCATCTTTGGACAGCCTAGCTGGAGGTGGCAGACTTGAAGATGTTAATATTTTCTTTGGGAGTGACAAGGATGGAGAGGATTAAAAGTGAGCACATAAGCAAGACAGCCTGGGTTAGATGACTTGGGGATAAAGTATGAGAGGCTAGATTGAAAAATGTTTTTTGGACACATTCTGAGTAGGGATAATGAATTCATTGACAGAGGGATGCTGCAGACGGAGGTGCCAGGCAGGAGAACAGGGTGAAGACGAAAGAGGAGGTTTCTGTTTGGTGAAGGAGGATACGTAGGTGATTGATGTCACAGAGGAAGATGGGAAAAGATGATCCGCTGATGTGACTGCTAAAGGGAAAAGCCAGGAGGAGGATACTCCACTTGAAATCACATTTGTTGCTGAGTGAAAAAAATAAAATAAAAATGTAAATAAAATGTTGAATTGTATATTTATATTAGTGATAGACAGAAAAACAAACTGACATGAGCACGGAGATGGATGAGGTGAACCGCGGTCATGCAGATCAGCCGAGACCCAACTGAAGAAGCTCAACTCATTTGAAAATCAACTCATGCTTAAAGTTAACGAGACATTTGCAGAGCAATGGTCTGAAGATTGACACGTAAAATGTGATTTAGACACAGTGAAATGCAGGCGGGTGTTTATAGTTTTTCAGTATGGTAAACTAAAGAAGGACAAATCCATATAAATGCCACCTTCTTTGGACGTACAGTTTCATGTTTTCTACACACTGACACATTTCCCTCTGAGTGTTTTAAATATTGTGTATAGACATGTTTTATTTTGTTATTCCATCGTTAGAAAAATAAGTTTGTTCTGCTTGCACTACACAGGAGTAGAATATTTTACTACTTTTTCCACCTCTGCTTACTTCAGTAAATAGTTGTAGTTTCTATTACTACTATTATTACTAGTGTAAATTACTCATATTTGCATTTCACTTCAATGTTTTATTAGATGTCAGGCTAGCGTCTAGCGTCAGGTGGTCCGTTGCCCAGCGGCAACCACTCGTCCATCGGTTTGCTTTGCATTTGCCCTGAATGCAACGCCGTCACACTTAATTGTCCATTTTACATGCTGCAGGTGTGCAACAACAACAAGAACTGTCACTGTGAGGCTCACTGGGCACCCCCCTTCTGCGACAAGGCTGGTTTGGGAGGAAGCGTCGACAGCGGCCCCATCAGACTCGCAGGTCAGTCAGCAGCAACTCGGTTACATCGAATGACTAGTTACAGATTAGTCTCTGTTAGAGCATGAAGCCACCAGCACACAAAGATAAAGTACAAAAGAATGATTTTAACTATGTATTTTCAACAGTGTTAAACGGGAGGAGTTACCGTCTTTACTCCTGTCCTTCACCTTATCCATGAGGTCTCTTTTCAAATTGGTGTTACAGCTTTGTGCTATCTAAATCAGAGGCAGAGCAAATGGAGCAAGATGAGAACTGAGGTGGATGTAAATACAGAAAGGTTGGACAATGCTGTTAACTGATCTGGGTCTGTGATGTAACAGTACCCCACAGATGTGAACTCCTCACAAATTTTCAGACTTTTTATGGGCCCAATCAAAGCGACAAAGTGGTTTGACTTGGTAGTCAGGTCAGTCATTAATTAGTTAAATTCTTTAAGCTCCTAGTTTTGTTTAGTTTTTTAATGTCTCAGTTAAAAAAATGTACTCAAATTTTAGTCTGCAACAGGTCAGTAGACATAAAGCCTTGAACATCCCTTAAGTTTTAAGGATAAAACACACTTGGGGAAATTCATAAATGCACTAAACGAGGCTGCCGAGGGGAAATAAAATTGATATTTTTACCTGTGCATTATTACTACAATGAAACAATGAATTATACTGATATTATTGACTCTGTTCTGAATATTCAGACATGAATAACAAGCAGAGTTGCTGCCTTACCGATGAACAAATGCTAAACCTGTTTGGACGCCATGCTTGAAAATGTTTAAAACAGGTGGATCCAGGTTTAAAACAACTGGAGAGGGGAGAAAAGAGATTTAAAAAAAATGCCTGCAACAAAACAGGGAATGAGTGAGGTTTACAGCACTGCTCTGAGATTTCCCATCATTTCTCTGTCTGTGTGATCAGACAGTGGAAGTCTAACAGTGGGCGTCCTGGTGGCCCTTCTCACTGTCCTGGGAGCTGCTCTGATCATCTGCATCAAGAGGAAAGCTCTACTGGGTCTGCTCTTCACCAGTAAAAAGAATCCAATTGAGAAGCTCAGGTGACATTGATCATTCATAAACATCCCAAGTAGACACAGTTTTAGTGTTTAATGTCTTGGTTCCACGATGTGAAACGAAGGAGTGGCTAGTATGGTCAAGTTTTTTCATTAGAAACATACCATTATTCCTTTGTTTTACAGATCAGAGAACACTACAGTCAGCGGGCCGCCGGCTCCAAACCAGCCTCCTTCAGTGAGCACCTCTCCATCTCGGCCAGCCCCGCCTCTGCCACACAGCGTCACTATCTTCAAGGTCACTAGCTGATGTCACACATCTGCATTTGACATTTGCCTTACAAACTCACAGAGAGACGTTTTCTGCAAGTGAAGTGGACTTGGTACAATAACTGACTCACACAACTGCTGGAACGTCACGGCAGTTTACACGAGACACTCTCAGCTGGATTGACGTGTTGTTTTTACACAAATGGCAGCTCCTTCAAATCCTATTAAAAGATCTCTCTGAACCTGAACGCGTGGAGGAGACAGGGATAATGCAGTCTGCGGTGTGTTCAGGACACTTCAATGCATTGCTTGTCATCAGCAGCTGATTGGTTAGAGAGAAATTGATTCATCTGCATGTTTCCCCTGTGAAGAATGTTGATGTAGCTGCTATCTTGACACCTAAATTCATTTTGCCGCTGATAATTGCAAGACAGAAAGCGCTTTTTTTCGCTGTAATGACTTGCGTTCCCACATCGCCATACGCCTTAACCACTCCATTACTGCCCTGACACGGTTTGTAATAGGAAGCGATGCCATGGATAGAGGCTTGGTGAAGGATGAGGTAAACAGTGTCAAAAAAGGCGTTTATGTTGCAGGGTGGCACAAGGGCAAGGTAAGCTGATGTGCATTAGTATGAGGCTGGTGTTTTCACTTAGCAGCATGTGGTTTTTATTTGGTAAGAAGAGAGAGGATGTAAGGCTGTTTGATGTGAGCAGTGCAGGTGAGGTCATTTTCCATTTGTCGGCCGTGTTAAACTGGCTTGTGAGTGTGTGTACTTTTGTATGTGTTATATTGTGCTTGTTTAAGCTGTGCACATCTGGCTGGCTCTAAATATGAGCCAGACTCATATTTTGCCTCAATTCAATGTCAGATCCCTTTCAATCAGTGTGTGTGTGTGTGTGTGTGTGTGTGTGGTCTGTTTAGCTGTGTCCATTTTAGATCTGGGCCAAACAGGCACTTGTGAAAAACTTGTGGAAAACTCTCGAATACGTTCTGCGCAACAAAGTGATGATGATTGATTTATAAGTCTTTGATAGTATCAGGAAGGTCGGCAGAGGAAGAGGAGGAGTTTAACACGACTGTTTCTGACAGGAAGCAGATGGTTTTACTTCTGACCGATTCTCCTGTCTCTGACTTTCATCTTTCTGCAGTCTCCTCAGCGGGGGCCAGAGGCAGGGCTCCCACCAGGCCCCTACTCCACCCACAGCCTGCGCAGACTCCCCCAGTGCCCTCCGGTTCACCTCAGCCACCCAGTCCCGGTGTCCCTCACCTTGTCCCTCTCTCCCGGGCTCAGGCAGCTGAAACCCCCAGTGCCTCCTCCTCACCGAGCCCCTCCACCTCACGTTCAAGTCGCACCCAGGGGGGCGTCATTTCGCAGTGTGTCACACCATAACTCCTGCAGAATGGTCATGGTGAGTGGATTTCCTGTTTCCCCAGTTGGAAACATTTTATTTGATGATGTTACTCTGTGTTATTTCACTGCTGGGTGTAGAGAAATGTTGCCAGGCACTCAGTAGGACCCAACCAGGGAAACGATGTTTGCTGCACTTTCAGGCTATTGTTTTTGATGTCGAGCATTTTCATGGTTTCTCTGGTGTCCCATAAAAGTGTAGGCATGTTGACAGTTGTGCACAGTCTCAGAAAATGACGAGGTTAACCCAGGAGCTCGTACCAGCCAAGCGAGACATGAATTCTGCAAGACAAACCGCCGCATGAATAATAAAAAAAAATGGAGGGAGACCTGCAGGGAAGGAGGAGGCAGCAAATTGAGTGAGTGAGTGAGTACGACCAAACATCGCAGAGTGGTAAAGCTGCTGCCACTACTGTTTCATGGAGTTTAGTTATGGCACTGCAGGTTGTGAAAGTTGAAAGGAAGCGATTTTCCTGGGGTTCAACCTCCCACAGTCTGAGACTCACTTTCATTTGTCTTTTATCTGGTTTGAGGCAGAAAGTCAAAGAAAGAGGAACAAAGAGACAATTTCTTAAAGACATAATCACAGACAGAGGTTTTACTTGCAGATTAGGACTAAAAAGTAGACCACTTTTTTTTTTAGATATTGTTTTTTCGTTGTTTTCAAATATTGTAAAATCTATTTTATCTATTTGTCAGCAACAGAATGAACAGCAAATGTGTTTTATGCTTCCTCGTGATTTTTACCAACTTATCAGCATATTCCTTCGAGAAAGCAACTATTGTTAAAAGTAACAATGCGTTGGGCAAACTGGTTAAATTCTGCTGTTGCCTTCACCACAGCAAATCAACCCTCTCCTTCTAACCCTGTCCTATGCATCCTAATCTTTCACACCTACTACCTTCATGTCCTCTTTTGCTGCATCCACAAATCTCCTTTTTGGTCTTCCTCTTGGTCTTCTGCTCCAACAGTTCCAACCTCATCATCTTTCTTCTGATATATCCACCATCCCTCCTCTGTACATGTCCAAACCATCTCAGTCTGGCCTCTCTGACTTTCTCTAAAGCATCTAACATGTGCTGTCCCCCTGATGTCCTCATTCCTGATCATATCCATCCTCGTCACTCCCAAGGAGAACCTCAACATTTTAACCTCTGCTACCTCCAACTCTGCCTCCTGTCTTTTCTTCAGTCTCTACAACATTGCAGGTCTCACCACTGTCTTGTACATCTTTTCTTTTTCATTCTTTCCAACCGTCATTTCTCACATCACGTCTGACACTTGTCTCCATCTGTTCCAACCAACTTGTACACACTTCTTTTCCACTCTCTCCATTTCTCTGGACTGTTGACCCTAAGTACTTGAAATCCTCTACCTTTATCTCTGCTCCCCGTATCCTCACCGTTCTTCTTGGGTTCCTCTCATTCGCGCACATGTATTGTCTTGCTGCTCGCTAACCTTCGTTACTCTCCTTTCCTACCTCTCTTGGTTTTCTTCCACTTTCTCCCTGCTCTCGCTACGCATCACTATGTGATCTGCAAACATCACAGCTTGTGGACATTTCTGACTAACCTCATCTTTCAACCTGTCCAGCACTGCAGCAAACAAGAAGGGGCTCAGACCTGATCCTTGATGCAGTCCCACCTCCACCTTGAACTTCTCTGTCACACCTACAGCAACCCTCCCCACTGTGTTACAGCTCTCACACATGTCCTGCACCATTCTAAGTAGACCTCCTCATGCTCCGTCTGACCTTCTCTGTGCTTCTTCCGTCAGCATCAACTCAGAGCATTGCAAGTATTGTATCTGTAGTACTCTTTTTCTGGCATGAAACCATACTGCTGTTCACAAAGGGGAGTGTGAGCTATAAATGTTCAGATTCATTTTACATGTAAATCAAAGTACAGATGTAATCAAGTGATTTTATGAGACGCTGTAGTATACTGTATGTCAGACTACTGACTGCTGGTTAATATGTGGTCTTGACAGGCGTTCTTTTCTAACTTATTACGCTGTCTGATAACGAGCAGAAGAAAATGCATAGAAGAGCAGCTTTATTAGGAATTCAGTTGTTCAGCTACAGTATATCTGAAAAGTGACAGTGGGAGCGAGTTGATAGGACAAACAGTGTCTTGTAGCTTTATTATGATACCATAATTCATAGAAAATAGTAACGTATATATCATTTATCACACTGTTGTAGACTTTTGGTCATCCAGGTCATGATAAGGCTTGAATCACGCCAGCTGGACGTTTCAACGTCCATCCAGGAAGCTTCAAGCTGCCTTGCTTCAGGCCTATTAGATATCCCCTGTACCACGGCGGAAGTAGTGAAGCATATTTATCCGACCTTGAGCAGCAACAGTAGCTTCTCTAAGGATAATTTCGCTCTTTCAGATTTTGGTAACACACACCTGAATTCTCCTGCTCAGCAAACTGAACCAAAACATCTCCATTTAGAGAGAACCTCACACCAGTTGGTGATCAAGTCATCAAATGCATTTGTTTAGTAGCACCTGGCTGCTGCCTAACTCTTAATTCCCGTGGAAGCAGCACAGGTGCAACATGTCATATGTTGTATATCGGAGGTTATAATTTAAGACCTGGCATGGACCAGAGGATTTTTCTTCATATAAGTTGAAAGAGTATGTGGTGTTTTTTTTTCTTCACATGACTGCATAATTTAATGTTAGGGATGGCAGTTCACCCCTAAAAATCAGCACAGCAAACAAAGTCATCCATCCATCTATCCATTTTGTAAACCCACTTTATCCTGTTCAGAGTCACTGGAGCACTGGAGCCTATCCCAGCTGTCACTGGATAAGACAGAGTACACCCAGTCCAATACAAATCCAAATGAGACAAACAACCACACGCGCTCGCACTCCTACAGATGCTTTAAAATCACCAGTCAGCCTAGCATACATGTTTTTGGACCATGGAGGCACCGTGAGCACATTAAACGCCACACAGAAAGGCCCCAGTTGGATTAGAACCTTTTTTTTTCTTTTCAAGTTTCTCCTCTCTGATGATCTCCAGGTCTTTGAGGCAGGTTCATTTTCTTCCCATCACCCTGTTCTTTAGTTCCCTTAAGTGGTCAAGAAATGATTAAGAGAGCGACAGTTTGGGGAGGCCTATCCAGAGTCCAGATCCAAATAGCTGTCCAGACTCGGGAGGGAGCTGAAAGCAAAGGTGATGGCAATGGAGTCTTCCTGAAAAATCTGGAGATCATTATTGAAGAGGAGTGGTTCAGAATCCCTGCGGAGATGCACAAAAGTCTTGGTAGAATATATAGTAACTGTTTGGTTGTTGCCATGACAAATGAAGGCTTTCAGATTACTGAGAAGGATAAAAAAAATAATAAAAAAAAGAATTATCAAATCCTCTAACACAATGTCTTACCATTGTTTGTTGTGTTATTTGCTTTTGTTGCAGCCAAAGGAAAACTATAAAAAACAATTACAGTGAACACAATTTGACAAGAAATAGAATTTTTCTGGGCTTAACTATTTTTATTTTTCAGTAAATGTACTTTGATTGCTGTATAAATGCTAAGTGAGTGACAACAGCAGAAAAAAGGAAAAAAAAATCTCTACTGTGGAGATACAGATTGTTGACAGATACTGCACATGAATAAGACATTCATTAGTATTCAATAACACAGACACTATAGGCAAAATGCAACAGACATAAGAAGATACCTTTGAAAAAGTGTTGTATGCTCTTTGGATTTGCAGAAGCAATTAAATATGCAGTAATTGTTTCCACAAAGCCTTTCAATCTTTAAGACACCCGTTCAACAGGTGCCATGCAGCAGCTCTTGGCTGTGTTTTGGCTTTCGGAAGTAGACCCTTTCAGCTGCTCCTATTCAGTGTCAGAATGTGAAAATGATTCCCTCTGGCAGCAGACTTCACTAACAGTATCCTTCACAGCTGTTTGGCAGCTCCAAGATGTTGACAAATGACATAAAGCACAAGTGGAATCTGTGTGCTGGGGGGCATTGAAGCTCTGCTTCACCCTTGGGTTTTAGATTTGGGCTCAGCCATGCTCAGCTGAAGCTGCAGTGATATTTTGTGTCTGTTAATCAACGTAATAGGCATGCTGTTTGTATTTGATTGCATTTTGCTTCACTGCGGTTTGGTAGTGTTTTGATGTGTTTGGATGAAGCTCCAGCTGGCCTTATCCTTTGCATGGCAATATTGGCAGTGTGAGGTCTGAGTTTCAGCCCTGCAGATCCTTTCTCTTTGCCGTTTGTGGAGCCAAAGAGAAGATGAAGGGTGAAGGGAGACCAACCCTCTGGCCTGACCTTCGTTTTCGAGAAAAGATTAAAACCACATGATAGCTCTTGGCCTCATATGTTGCAAAGACAGGGGTGCCCTGCTCCCTGACAGAGTTGGACAAGAAAACCAGATGCAGGCTGTAATATTCAGTCTGTGAGTGCCCCCTGCTGGAGATTCCCTGTTATCACTTTACTGTGTTTGTCCTTTGTACAGGAGTTGGAGAAGCCC
The DNA here is from genome assembly GCA_037176975.1 of Arrhamphus sclerolepis. Lineage (NCBI taxonomy): Eukaryota > Metazoa > Chordata > Actinopteri > Beloniformes > Hemiramphidae > Arrhamphus > Arrhamphus sclerolepis. Next base: position 7,077,206 of record JBAMYA010000011.1, on the reverse strand, counting down.
AGCCCTCCTCAGAAACCTCTGCCAGCTGATCCAAGGAGCTCCCGCCCTCTGCGAAGTCCGTCTGCGCTGCAGGGCCAAGCTGCAGTCCAGAGGTCCACTTCTGCTTGTGGTCCTGCACCAACACCTGGTATTCCCAGACCTTCTCGCCCTGACCCACGACCCTACAAGTGAGCTGCGACATTCACCACACGCATGCATTTTACTAAAATTAAAGCTGTAGCTCTCATTGCTGATATATTTGTGTCACTTTGTTTTTCCCTCTCTAGACCCAAGCAACCTCCAACACTACCAAAGCCTTGTATAATCACTAACGTTAAATACAGCAGCTGAGACTTTGGCCAGAAGGGACATCGTTGTGATACATGCAGAAAATTTGCACTATGAAAACTCTGAAAACCTTAAAAAGATGGAGGCATCTCTGAGTTTTGAATCAGAAGATTTGCCGTGTCCCTTTTTGGTGCTCTGTCTCTGAATGGTGCTACGAGTCTGAGCTCAGGTACATGTAAAGTATTTATATTCTGTATTTATTACCACCCAGTGCACTGTGCCAGACACTTTTACTACACGGTAGCAACTTAGAATTATTTTTTTTTATCTCACTTTTTTTTTTCATATCGAATAATCTTTACGGATGGGATTGACGGGAAAAGAAACAAATATGTGAAATTGTTATTGCAGAAAAGTTCCTGCAAAATGTTTTCATGAAGGGAAACCTTTGCATCATGGTTTTGTTCTCTATACTGCATGTAGAATTTTAAAATATAAAAGAAAAAAAAAAAAAAGAAATAGAGTATTGTGCAATCACAGGTGAGGCGTGACGTTTTTCTGGAGGAGAACTGCTCTCTGGAGCATCTTTGAGCCAGTCTGGCGAGACTTGAAACAACGACAGAAAAACAGAGAGGTGTTGCTGCAACATCTCTGTGCTGTCATCGGTGCAGTGCCACGCCTGTCTGTTCTTCATCTACGCGGTGGGGAATTAACTATTTTTGCCACGTCCTTTTCATTGGCGAAACCCCAAGAATCTGTTGAAGAGACCGGGCGCTGAGGAATGAACTGAACTCAGAAAACCAGACAAGATCAAGACAGTACTCATCACTCTGGAAAGTAAACTTCATGCCTCTCTGCAGCGAGGACTCCGGTTCGTCGTGGAAACGCTGAGGGCAGCGCTCACTTCAGCTGCAGCTGTCTGGCTACGACGTTCAAACATGGATTTTTCCGTGTTTTCCTCTGACACGTGGACAGTTTTACTTGGAAAGACACGTCTCTTGTTCTGTCATGTTAGTGTATATCAATCCACAACATACATGACTTTTTTTTTTCTTCTCTTTTCTTTCTTTTTTTTTTAATCATACCTTAATCTTGGTGGATTTTTGTGCTTTTTAAAGTTGCTGGATAAAAAACAAAAAACAAAATCTGCCATAAATTGATGTTTTACTTGATTGCAGTGCAGCATATTTGCAACATGTACATTTCCACTGAGCAACATTTGCTTTAGACGCAGCTGTTCTTCACAAACATTTAGGTTGATAAAGATAGACTTTTGTTACTTTTGATACTCACTTCTTTGCATCGATGCACTAGCATTGTTTACTTTGCTTTTCCAATGCTCCGTCCACATAGTAGTAGTCAGCTTTTGCGTGCAGTTACATCTCTGTATGTTATCGTCTGTCTGTTTTTGTATCTTGTGTTACAGGTGAACACATTTTCATTGAAATGTTTACTATTGTTTGATTCTTCATAAGTAAAGACTCAAAGTGTCGGTGTCAAATCATGGTATTTTGAACACACGAGCAGTATTAGTAAAAGTGTTTTTCAAACAAAGAGGAACGTTTGTGGGGGTTTTCTTTGCGTGACTGACGTATTTAACAGCACTTAAAATGTGAAAAGAGAAAGTTTCTCCAGCAGTCATTATCAGCGTGATTATAAAAGTATGTTACCTGCACTATTACATCTTATAAACATAATTACTTTGCATCAACAGAGAGAGACACTTTAGTCAGGATGCTCTGGTGTCTAATAATTAAATCAAAACTGTTTTATTTTTAATAATGTCTTTATACACTACTGCAATCATTTAAAAAAAAAAGAAACCAATCAATAGTTAAACTGTCGACTTTTTGTTAATTTACAATGTTTTGCAAAAAAAAAAAGCCATTTACTATGGAAGCAAAGTTACTACATTTTCAGTGGCTTAAATGTTTTTATACAATTTACTGAAAAGACATTAACTGGTCAGGTATGGTCCAGTCCCTCCTACTTCAAAACTAATAAAGCAGATAAGATATCAGGTTTTGAGTTGGGACTGACTGATGAACAGAAATGGTTTATGTCATGCATGTGATGACTGTGTGTGATTTATCTCATTCTCTAGCCTACATAATGATTCAAAAAACTTTATTTGTGCTTCCTGTGTTATTTATTATTTATATTTAGATTGTACAGGTCAAGAAAAACAACATTCCAAAGCACAATCAAGACAGGAGCTGGATGAAAGATGCGTAAAAGTGAAGTGAGGGTGTTTAAGACCTGCTCAGATCAAGACAGTACAAGAGATGTGAAAACACACACAAAAAATCATAACTCGAGCGTTCAATGAAAGTATATGTAAAGAAACCCAGATGGCTGCCATAGAAACCAAATTTCTATTCCTGACCTATATATAAATACATTTCTGCAGTTTTTACAGCTGTTATTTTTCACCACTATTATTTCTTTTGACGCATATAGAATAAATTATTTACTATACTCGACATCCTGGATTCTTCTTCAGTCAGACTTTATCCACGCAGGTTATTTTGAGCAGACCTCCACCTGTGTGAACATACATGGTGCGCGAACACACTGCTTCACACGTGCTTCTTTGAATCATATTCCGGAGATTGTGACACAGGCTCATCTGCGTCTCTGAGTGGACAACATGGAGCTCTGTGCAAATTCAAACACGTGTGAAGACACGCTGGGACGCAATTACGCACCGGTGCGCACTGCGCTTCTGTGAGCTCCATGGTGGACGTTTCCGAACTTTGAGAAGCCTCGCCTGTTTTATTTTATACAGCACGAGCCTCGTAATTCATCATCTGCTCCACCCAAGCACGCGAAGATAAGCGATGTTTTCTAAACCGGTTGGTTTGCCCTGAACGGACGTGAATCTGTTAGTTTTTGCTCCTCCGGATAAATCCGTGCCATGTCGAAGGAAAACAATTCAGAAGAGACGGACAACTTCTCGGACAGCGGAGAAAGTCCGGAAGAAGATTTAGTTGCCTTTGGAGACGATCTGGAGTTAAATCAGTTTGATGGGTTGCCCTTTTCTTCTCGTTACTACAAATTACTGAAAGAAAGGAAGAGTCTGCCTGTGTGGAAGGTCAAGTGCCAGCTTGAGAATGCTCTGCTGAACAACCAGCTGGTTATTGTGTCTGGAACTGCCAAGACCGGGAGGAGCACACAGGTAATGTTGTTAGAGACTGACTGAGAGTTTAGTAAAACTGAGATTTATGAAGTAAAGATGTTGCATGGAATGTAAATTTGGAACTTCTCTTCATTTTCCTCTGTTCAGACATTTGAATTACCTTTTAGATTACATCCAATGAATTATACCTTTTAAGATTAGATCCAAATACCACAACATAATCCTGTCTTTGGCAATCCCCACCAACCCCACCCCCATCCCATCCTTTTTCCACCAAAAGAGCCAAAATCCTCTTGATTTGATTTCATTCTGAAGCCTGTGAGCTGAGTTACTGGGCTCATTCATTGGCGTGTGTGAACAGAAGCTGCCTAACTCAGCAGATGTTGTTGCCACTGTGAGGCTGTCCAAGCTCCCACCTGTCTACATAAAGGCTGCAGCAGGCCTGTGAGGGGACCTCCTGCTGCTGCTAAGTCCTGATCCGCTGGAGCCGACACATGCTGCCAAAGCAATTTTGCATTATGAACGATAATACCATTGGATATCTGCTGTCACTGTTTTGCTATGTGCTTTAACAAAAGCTGCAGGGATAATCCCTGAAGGGAGGCCCACTGCTGAGAAAACAAAGTTGGGATATGATAAGAAACATACTGTTGTTTAATGTTTTATGTGTATTTGTTTCACAGCGACACTGTAAAGTATGAATGACTTTCAGTGATTATTTACTTCCAGATCCCTCAGTGGTGTGCAGAGTTCTGCCTCTCTGCTCAGTACCAACATGGCATGGTTGTGTGCACTCAGACCAACAAACAGCAGGCTGTAGATCTGGCCCTGCGCGTGGCTGATGAAATGGATGTGAACATAGGCCATGAAGTGGGTTACACCATCCCTCTGGAGACCTGCTGCTCCTCTGACACTGTTTTGAGGTTTGTTGACAAGCTTTTACGCGGCCTGTGTTGCACCACCAGCAGAGTGACACTTTGATACAATCCATTCTGTCAGTTTTAATCTCTTTCTTGCCTGAGCCTCTTGACTTATGCATGGAGTTGCATTTCTGATGCAGCAGCCCACATAAATTGGGAAAGTCAGTGGATATTCTAGGAAATCCTGACTGTGACAGTAGAGTAGCTGTTATTGGTAAGCCAAGAACATTTAGCAGTCCCAGGCTCCCTGACGTCAGGGGTTTCTTTCTTACCTTTGAACATGTAATTTATGGAGGAGAGAGGCCGGTGTCTCGACGGAGACTTTTTTTTTTTTTTTTTCTGCTGCTTTAGTTTCTCATACCGACTTAGAAGCAGAGAATAATGGAGAGGTACAGCTAGATATCACTAAATCTTAGTCACTACTTCTAATTAGGCTATAGTTAGTTCACACTAGTGTGGTGGGAGTTTTTATATATATATATATATATATATATATGTATATATGGTCATACCCGGTATCTG